>JANTOP010087851.1:0-20373 GCA_027564815.1 Symmerus nobilis
AATACTAATACATATCAGATCAAAAATTTTCGCTGGCAGACAGGGTGGTTTTTGAGATATACTTTCTAGACTTTCCCTTCTCTACCGTAATAATCACTTATTTGGGGGATTTTTGAAGAATAATTAATTTTTTAACTATTTAGGTGCCGAATTTTAGATTTTAAATTAACTTAACGCCAAATTAATAAAATTTTGAAAAGAATCCACTGATCGCACAATTATACATGGTTTTCCAACCCACCCCACCCCATTTATCTTTTGAACGGTTCGAAATAAAAAGTTGAAATTTTTATAGGATGAATGGGAGCCTTCAACGTTTCATTTAATTCATTAAATGCACACACCCGCCTTCGCGGGTGTAGAGGGGGGGGGGGGGAGGTGGCTGAAAATTTTAAATAGTACGTGGGGACGAGTGATGGCTCATTTGAATAGGTTTCTGAAGACGAATTTATCTCGTATTTATATCTCTCTATAATTTGAAATATCCGAGAGTGAACCCAATTTATGAATTGACATTATATGGGTAATTTTCCGTGTACTAGAAAACCTTCCGCATCGGAGAGACTTGTTAAATAACCAATTTTTTTAAAAATAGGAGCACAGTTCTTGATAGCAATAGCTGGAATGGAATCAGGACCATTCCCCTTCCTTATATTCATTGACCCTAAAGTTAGTAAAATTTCAGCCTCCATCAGACATCCCAGAGCAAGTTTCAGTGTTCCTCCCTCGAGTAGGAGGTAGATAGGTGGTATTATCAAGTTTTAGATAAAGCTCCTCAAAGAAGTCCAGATACATGTTGCAGGTCATATAGTAAAAAGCCGACTTAGAATCCTTATAATGCCTAGGTGTGGAAATACTATCGCTTCTTTTAATAATTAATAAACGACTAAAACCAATGGCGTGCAGTCAATATCTCCATAAGCTACGCACAATTGTATGACCCCTTAACAAAATGTTAGAGCTTTTATCACACTCGTTTCCTTGATTCAAGATTTGCTGTGGGCTGGGGAAAGCATTACCAGGCGAGATCCATAAGGTCCTCACCCTTGCAATGGCTTTACATTCACAAAGAATGTGAACTGGTGTTTCCTCATCCTCATTGCAGAATCTGCAGATTGATTCTTCCGATTTTCCTATCCTTTTCATGTGTGCATTAAGCTCACAAGGACCGGTAAGACAAGAGAACATTACTCACTTCTATTATTAGATTGCATGGCGAATATTTTCTTCAGCCGGGAAAAAATGTAAAAACGTACAAAGTTGTTATGACAGTTAGGAAAAAATACAAAAATTAAATATTTCGGAAAAGTTGAAATATTTCTAAAAAAAATCAAAATTTCGTAGATATTCGCACCGAGAAAATAGAATATCGGACATCCAGACATTTGATCCGGATTTCTCGATAATTGTCTGTGTGTCTAAAAAAATGTAATGATGGAGAAAGTTTATAAATTAGTTGAGGAAAAATAGAAAAATAATAAAAGTAAATTTCTTGTAGAAAAGCTCTGCAAAACCTCAAAAGCTCCCAGAAAGCTTTATTTCCCGAACCATGTTCCCCTCTTTTTAAAATCAATTTTCTATCCAGATAACGATCATTTAACAATATTTCAAATTTTCCCAAAAAAATAGCTTCGGATCTCTCGAAAGCTCTTACAATTAAAATGTTATTTTATGTAAATTGGAATCGAATTTTTTTCCTATTCATTGAAATGAAATATTGAATTTTCGCAGAAGGCTTATCCAAACTAGTAAAAGCGCAGCGAAAGCTCTAAGTTGCTAACCTTATTTTTAGGTTTAATAATCTATTTCCTATCCAAATACCGATCGCTTAATGAAATTAAAAATTTTTGCAAAAAAGCTTCAAAAGGACAACGAAAGCTCTAACTTTCGAACTTAATTTTTTACGCTAAATAATCTCTATTCTATCCAGATACCGATCATTTAACGAAATTTAAAATTTAAAATTTCAAAAGCTTTAAAAGTCTCGAAAGCTCATTTTGAAAGCTCAAAATTTAAATGTTATTTTTTATAACTTGGAATCGAATTTTTTCCCTATCAATTAAATTTAAATGAAATATTGAATTTTCGCTAGAAGCTTTCTCAATCAATTGTAAGTTCAAAGAAAGCCATAAGTTTCGAACTTAATTTTTTACGTCTTAAAATATAATATTTCCCATCCAGGATATAGGTCACATAACAAAATTTCAAATCTTCCCAAAAAAATGCTTAAAAATCTCGAAAGCTCATTGAATGCATATTCTGACTGAAGGGTTTGAATATGTCATACCTTGTTCATTTTTATTTGTTTTTTTTTTGCAGGTTATGGAGAATATTTTAGAATTTTATAAATCAATGAGTTCTACTCTTTTCTGGATATGGTGGGGAGCTATTTAATTCTCCAAAAGATTCTCTATAACCTGCCGAAAGAAGGAAAAATAATTGAAAATTAACAAACTATGACATATCAAACCCCTTAGACAGAGAGTGCCCACCCTGTACAATCAGTAACTATTTATAGTTCGTGAAATTTATCGATATTCATGAAGCTTTCACCTCTCGATATATTTGAATTTTCATAAAATCATCTGATTTTCTAGAAATTTTCGAATTTTTTGATCAAATTTTTCGATAGCCAGTATTTCAATTTTTCTAATAATTTACTATAATTTTTTCTCTAGATGATTGGCATACTTGGCTCCTTTTAGTTATGGAAGAGTTTGATTTGTAGAATTTTGAATCTCAACGGCCATGTATTTCATCTAATGGGAAGATTGCCTTCAGGATACCTATGATTATAATTTTACAATTGTTCAGAATCAAATTATTAGTTCTTCATTCCCGATTAAATCCCTATACAATCTAATACCTAGAATTTCAGTAACATTTATGATCGATACTGTATCCACCGATATAATCGAGTTCAATAAAATCTATATTTAAATTTACGAATTTAATTCAATATTCAACACTCTCGTTCGAATTAACTTAAAGAAAATAAATTGAATAAAATAATATTCTGTATCCATCTTTCGGTTAAAAATATATTATCAGAGCTATATGACCTAATGATACAGTGCTGGCCAAAAATAGATATCTAACTTATTTAATCGCTCTATCAGAGAACAGCGAATAGCTGGATAATGGGTAATATAGTTAGTGGTAGGTAATTTTCGGCCATTACTGTACATTTAAACAATTTATAATATGAGGTGTCCGGATTAATATTCCCTCCGAAAAATTAGTCAACTGAATGCTCAAACATTTTATTTATTTTGTGGCTCCCAATGGCGCTATTTCTTCCACCATTCTCGTCAATTAAGAAATGTTTCTCTTGATTTTAAATTATTTCTTCTTATCAATAATAAATCGAATACATAATTTAAATAAATACAAGTGATTTATGGGGGATATTCCTAAGAAATTTGGAGAAATGAATAAAAAATATCGATGAAACTACTAGAGGTATATTTTTCTATGGATTGTTTTTCTAGATAGATTAATAGCTATTCAGTTTGTTTACGGTGTAAATTAGATATTAAGAACAAACATTTGATGAGTGTTTGAACACTCCTTAAATTGAACAGAACATCAGAAACTGGAAGAGTTAATTTCATTAATTAATTCACCTGGTGCGTATATATATATGAATTTATATCAAGATTATATGGGGAAGGACAATTAAGATGCTAACATAAAAATAAATTATTTTTTCTTCTCAATTTTTAATAGTCTCATTTATATTTCTCGATTTCTGATGATAGTAAGATGAAATGAAATTAGAGGTGTCTGTTTTTTAAGAAAAATTTTTTTTTCTTAATTTTTTTCTTATCTTGTATTATGGGAGAACCTCAAAGAAATGTTAGCGACATTATTTAATTCGGTACATAAATGTTCGATATTTTTTTCCTCATTTTCTGGGATTCTTGTTTGGCCATTCAAGTCTCATTTTAAATTATTATTTTTTTAGCTTTAAGTTACATTTTAAATTACTTTACTGGTAACACACAATAATGTCTACACGTTTGACAGCCAATAAATATTCAACCATCGGTATTGGTTACAAACAAAATGCTGTTTCTCGATATAAATATTCTGAAAATGGGAATTAAGATATCAACAATTTTTTCATTCACTTAATAGGTATGTTAAGAGGAGATCGGTTAGGTATACCCTTGTATACCGAAGGATATAATTATTAGCTTTTTGAATTGCAAAAAAATTAACCATACTTAAATAGGATATCCTTCTAAAACCTGCTATTGATAGTTCGTTACGCGAAATTCCGACCTTCTTCCCTCCCATCCAATAAAAATGAAATAATTTAAATTTTAACTAACTAACACACATTTTTTTTCTTTTTTTCTATTTAGGATCGATTAAATACACGATTGATTGGATATATTGACTACAGGTGGGTGTTAGTTGGACCGATAAAATTAACAATTTCACGCCATCGTGATAGTTAACATTTTTAATTTAATTGTGAATAAATGTTTGAATTTTGAAATTCATAATTAATTAATTTTTTATTTTCCCATTCTTTTATTAAATAATTTTATTTTATAAATCAACCGTAAATATAATATTCTTGATTTTGATGTATCAAATATAATTACTATAAGATACTTTCCATCCATTAATAATTATAATTTTAATTTTTAATGTGATCAGTATCAGCTAATAAAAATTTGTTTTATTCGAAAAGAAATATTTTGTTTCTTTTTTAATTAAAAAATCAATAAAAATGTCAAATAAATAAATATAGAAATATATATATCAAATTACTTTAATTTTGTATTGTTAAAGACATTCAATCGTATAATGTAGGAAGAATGGATGGAGATATACCAATATCTCTCTTTATATCAGTGGCCCCGCAGTCTAATGCGTCTAATTTAAATTTATTCTTCTTAAAATTTATTTTCTATCCTAATAATTTAACGTTATTGAAATTCAAAATTGTCTGAAAAAAGCTTTAAGAAATTTCCAAAAGCTTATTCAAAGCTTTTAATTAAAATATTATTTTGTAATTATCAAATCTGTTTAAACTCCCAATAAATAAATTTAATTGAAACTTACGTTAAATTGAATGAGATTTTGCATAAGTATTTTATGCTTTCAATAAGCTTTCGAGATTTTTGAGGCATATTTTTCATTGAGGAAATTTTAAATTTTGAGAAAAGACTGGTAATTAGATAGAAAATAGATTTTGAAACATAAAAAATTAAGTTCGATGGTTAGAGCATTCTTTGAGCTTACAATGGATTGGGAAAGGTTTTAGCGAAAATTTCATATTTTCCCTAAATTTAATGAACCGATTAAAAATGACATAAAATGACATTTTAATTTTAAGCTTTCAATGAGATTTCAAAATTTTTGAAGCTTTTTTTTGATAAATTTGAAATTTTGTTAAATAATCGTAATTTGGATAGAAATATATTCTGAAACGTAAAAAATTTGGTTTGAATCTTAAAGCTTTCATTGAGCTTTTAATAGCTTAGAAATGCTTTCTGCGAAATTTCCATATTATATTTAAATTTCATTAATCGACTAAAAATTCGATTCCAAGTCATATAAATAAGATTTTAATTTTAAGCTTTCAATGAGCTTTCAAGATTTCTGAAGCTTTTTCTTGGATAAATTTGAAATTTTGTTAAATAATCGTTATTTGGATAGAAATATATTCTGAAACGTAAAAAATTTGTATTGAAACTTAAAGCTTTCATTGAGCTTTTAATAGCTTAGATATGCTTTCTGTGAAAATTCAATATTATATTTAAATTTCGTTAATCGACTAAAAATTCGATTCCAAGTTATATAAATAACATTTTAATTTTAAGCTTTCACAGAGCTTTCGAGATTTTTGTAGCTTTTTTTGTTGAAATTTGAAATTTTGTTAAACGGTCGTAATTTGGATAGAAAATAGATTTTAAAACGTAAAAAAATAGAGTTCGGAAAAGAAAGCTTTCTGGGAGCTTTTAAGTTTTTGTGGAGCTTTTGTAGGAACAGTTTAGTTTTCATATTTTTATATTTTTTATCAACGAATTTATGAACTTCCTGCATCATTAGATTTTTTTTGATCCGAAGAAAATTATCGGGAAATCCAAATCAAATGTCGCGATGTCCGATTTCTTTTCTTCTCTATTTTTCGGGCTAAAAAGCCCTTGAATAAAGAAATTGCGTGTGATAAAAGCCCTAACATTTTGTTAAGTGGTCATAAAGTTCTGCTAATGGTAATTTTTACTGCACGTCACTGCTTTATATTCTTTCCATCCCGAGTAGTTCGTAATCAATTCTCAGTCAAGTTCTTTAGGGATTTGATATCAACTCAAATTATTTGAAAAGCATCAAGTCATTTTCTGACCGTATTTATCAGAAAATATTCGCCGTTAGCTAAAAATTCCATCAAATGAGGTAGCCACTAGAAGAAGCAATCAAACCAGTCCATACAGTAAATGATTCTTAATGGGAGGGATTGAATAGATGATTGCAAATAATAAATTGCGATCGAACTACTTCAAAGAAATATGATCCATTATCTTATCCATCAAAAGAAACACGCAACATCAGACGTATATAGGAAAATAAAAATTGATTTAATTACAATAAATCTCAGGAATCTTTTATTTAATTCTCTCGAAATATAGTTATTTTTACTAGAATTCACAATCAATGATATCCCTTAGATTCATCTTCCAATCCTTTCGTGTACCAATTCGATCAAATTCGCTGTACAAATTAGTGGGGTTTCTTTATCTTTCCTCAAAACATCACCGTCCGGTAAAGAATGGCCTCCCGACTATCTTCCCAATTAGCATATCATCTTGATGAACCTCAACTGAAATATAAAAAAATTGATTGAAATCAATCTTATAAGTAAACGTATAGTTTTTCTTCTCTTTTAAGATTAATCGATCGGTAGTCGATCAGATCCGTCTATTTAACTGTTGGATTGGCTGATTGATGTGTCCTGTTTAAGATCGGAAATCGAATAAAAGACAAGGTATGTTATGGGTACAGTTTTGAAATCAGATAATTTTTAATATATTTTTTTCTCCTATTATTTATTGTTTAAAATTAACTAATATTTAACTTTATTTATTTTAATTAGATAATAGAGGAATGCGGTGTCAAAATTCATCACAAATGGTGCAAGATTTTATTTTTAATTTCCATTCAAAAAAAAATTAAAATTAAATGAAATAAAATGAATGCAAATGCAAATGCGCTTTCTCATGTTTAAAATAAATATACAATAAAATAATAGGTTTTTATGTAGATTATATACTATTTTCTGTATACTTTATTAAATAAAATTAAATATTCCTGCCTTTGTATTTTAGAATTACAATAATTTTTTTTTCTATTTCTAATTAATAATAGATAATTATTTATAAATGCAATGCCAATTAATTGTTGCACGAAACGACCTCATTTGAAGCTCGAATAGTGAGAGAGCAATTTTGTGAGATGGATTTTTATGAAGTTTTGCACAACACCGGGTATAAGATGTTATACAAAACTAAATAAATAATTTAAACGGTTTGTACCTTTTACTATTTTAGGAAAACAGATTTATTTATATTTTTTTTTAATAAATGATTACGTTCATGAGTATGCAATAATTACACACCGGAAATTTGTATTTTGAAATTTCTAATAAGTAATAAATATTGTTTTATAAAAGGTGTAATAAGTAGGTATGTTTAGTTATATGAAATATATATATACTGTTCTTGATGTTGGCATTGGATAATATCAATTTTTAAAATAATTGAGGAAAGATTCAAAAATATCAAATCTGAAATTTTCGTACAAAAGCTCTGCAAAAAATTTAAAGCTCACCGAAAGCTCTAATTTCCGATCCAAATTTCTTTCGTTTTAAAATCAATTAGTTTTCGACCCTTTATCGAAATTTCGAATTTTCCAAAGAAAAAAATTACAAACATCTAGAAAGCTCATCGAAAGTTTAAAATAAAAAGTTCGTTTTACATACTTTCGAATCTAATTTTTATCCGATTTATTAATTTTAAATGAAATAGGAATTTTTCGAAAAACAACTCTGCAAAATTTAAAAGCTTAGAAAAAGCTCTAATATTCGATCCTATTTTTTTACGTTTTAAAATCAAATTTCCATCTATATTGCTTTCCATTAACGAAATTTCAAATTTTCCAATGAAAGGAACTATAATCGCCTAGAAAGCTCATTGAAAGTTTAAAATAAAAAGTTCGTTTTTCATACTTTCAAATCTAACTTTTATCTAATTCATTAATTTTAAATGAAATATGGAAGTTTTGACAAAACAACTATACAATAATTAAAAGCTCAAAGAAAGCTTTAACTTTCGAACCCAAAGTTTTACGCTTTAAACTCAATTTTCCATTTAAATTTGGTTCTTAATGAAATTAAAATGATCTCCAGAAAACTACAAAGGTCTGAAAAGCTCACCGTAAGCTTTGAGTTGTAATTTCTCTGTTAAGAACTCAACAAACCTACGCGAACGAAAATCTCTTATAAGTGCTACTTCAAACATTTATTAAGCCATTTTCTAAATAAATATGTGAAACTTTGAAAAATTAAATTTCTCACGAGATTATAGACATTTCTTTGAAAATTGGCACCACCATAATTCGGGCGTTGTTTTTCGAAAATTTGCGAAATTAATTTGTTCATCATTAGTTTGGGAACAATTCTGCGTAATTAGATTTTCAACGAGCCGAAGAATATTTTTTGGAAAATAATGTAAATTACAAGCAAAATGTTTTCATTTCTTAAAAATCGATTCTGGTATAATTTTAAAAATATAATTTGTGAGGTCACCCCTTAAAGAATTCATGACATTAGCTCCATTAAGCCATTCTCTAAATGTATCGGAGGTGTAATTTAGACATTTAGAATTTCAAACGAAGTTATAGAGATTTTTTTCAAAAGTGGCGATTTTATAATTTCACGCCAATTCAACCCTTGCAAAAATACAGGAGGTAATTTTTAATTAATTTCGAGAAATAAATTTATTTATTTGATAATTAATTTATATTTAATAAATAAGTAATTATATTTTATAATTTATTTAAGTAATTATATATTTTATAAATAAGCGGATAGCCCTATTCCAAATTTTTTGTTGACTTCCGACGAGATATCTCTCGCTTGGCAGCTCCAAGTTTATCTCGTTAATATTTATAATCGTATTCTGATAGGAATATTAATTAAAAATTACTAAACTAAAGCGTTTTTTAATTTCTAAATTTACTAAATTTACTTTCTAATTTCTTCTGGTATTTACTGGCAGTTTATTGGCAAAAATTTACTGAAAATAAACCTAATAATTTCCTAAAAAGAAAATTAAATCATATCGCAATCTACATAGTTCAGCTAAAAATAATTTTCAATTCAAAATAATTTTTTGGATCAAAAAAATTAGTCCGTCTGATATTCTATGGCAAGTAGAAATACTCCTGAATAATTTTTTTTACTAATTTTGGGAATTAAAATTATATCTTCCTAATATAGATATATATTTGGTTTCCCTTTTTGCCGTCTGCTACAAGTCTAGAACTAACTTAATTTATACAGAATTTAAAATTCTTTCCTATATTTATTTGGAAAACATCTATGAAAAATTAATAAAGTTATAATCAGATAGAATGTAATCTACAGATCCAGGTCGATAGCGTGACCACATCAAATTAAAATTTCTGTAATTAATCCAAATTATCAAATAAATAAAATTAAATATAAAAATAGTAAAATCGATCTTTAATTCGAATATAATAGATATATAGAAAGAGAATTATAATTACATTGCGACCACTGAATCCTGTTATTACCCACCGACCTTTCTTCAAACATGAATTTGATCAAATATGAGATTTAAAGGATGTATCCTTCAAATATTTAAATTTGATAAGATTCACCTGTTCTGTTAATTTGTGTATTAATTTCAAAGCTTTTAAGATACTGAAGGAACAAAAAATGAATATTAACTTAGATGGAAAACAGATTTCTTAAGTACATAAATTAATTCGTATGGAAAACCCTTTTAATTTTCTTAAATAGAAAAACTATACCAAATCTCTAAATTGAATTGAAGAAAAAATATTAAGGAAAACGGACCATTAACACAAGTGGCATGTATGTACTTATATTAATCCCATAATTGCACACCAATTTTCGGGCAGGTGAAGATCAAACGGATTTCTTAAGGTGCTATTATCTTATTGTTTTGATCCGAAATAACCCAATGTTTTCAAATATTTTTTTTTCTTTACAAATATTTGTTATTATTAAGTTTGTCTACCTTTTTCTTTTAACATTTCTTAACACAACAAAAGGCATAATTTATGTTATAACCACTTAAAGCGATTTTGGTTTATACTTAACAGTTTGAATGGTATATCGGTGGTAGTGCCTTTCTATAAAAAGGATATTTAAAATCGTATTTAGATTTCGAGATGTGAGATAGGATAGAGGATCTTTACACCTTACTTTCGGCAGAATATATTGGGAAAGGTTTTATTAATCATCTGGTTGATATATGTTTTTTCTTGCGTAAATTAACATGATAAATTAAATGTTACATAGATTTTATTTTGTACTTGAAATAAATCATTGAGATAATTATAAAATTAGCTGAATTAAAAATCGGATATTGAAATTAAAACCAGGTGGTAAAAATCCGAAGGCTCTCTGGATAATTGGGTAAATTATTTATCAAAAGACATTTCAAATAATTTCACGTCCATATGAACCTTATTTGTACACCAAACACCATTTACAAAATTTTATTTTCTTTCCAAATCCATTATCAATTCAACTAAACTCATTGAAATTCATTGCATGCTTGCCCCCTTCATTCTAGATTTTATTGGCGGACGCAATTTAATTTCAAATGGCTCAACTTCCTATATGGTGGTTTTCCATTGCTAGTAAACCAATGGACTTCAACTTTTTTCTTCCAAGAAAAAAATTATAACGTTACGGTGTTACCCTATTTTTTTCACCCTCTGTGTACAATGGATGTTTCCCTCATTTTTTTTTTTTTTTGTTAAATTTCCATATTCATTCGAAACCATACTGTTTCAAAATATAGAACACAATAATAGAAATACGGTATGGCTAGGGAAAAAAGGGATGAAAATTCTTAAAATTAACCCTAACCACCAACCTACAAATAGTCATTGATATTACATGTTTATAACGAGTAGCGGGTTATGATTATTCATATTCATCCTTATTGGTAAAGAGGGCGGATTTAATATGTTGAATAAATGTTGTAGTTATTTTTAAAAACGGACGTTCTATATCGTCCTTCTTTGGTACATGATTTAATGGAATCACTTAACTACTTAGTATTTTCGCCCTTATAACCAAGATTCGAGAGTTAACTTTTTTCAGAAACTACTCTTCATAATATTTTTTAATTAATTGTTAAACATTGAAACAAAGAAATCTCCCTAAAATTGATTTCTAATTTCTAAACCGCCTTTTAAAATAATTGAGGAACTTCTATTTCTTATAATAATTGGTTGAGAAAAAATTCGGGGAATAACCATTTCTCTAAAATCAGGGGGTTGTTTTTAAAAAAAAATTTAAGGGTGTCTCAGAAGTTCGATTTTTTGGTTAAAATAAAATTAGATTCAAAACATATGATTTTTTAAAAAATGTTGTTAATAAAATCTCGTAGAAAATTACTTAGAAATGATTTGCCATCACTACATTAGCAAATTATTGAAAAAAAAAATTCCCCTAGAAATTCGAACCAAAATTGTTTAATTTGATTGTAATTTTGACAAGTAGCTTTTTTTATAGGATTTTAATAACATAATTTGGGAGAGGACCATTTAAAATTAAGGTATTGGCAGATCACTCTGTTTATCCCCTATTTGTAGCCGTTTTCAAAATTTGAAATTTTTAATTTTTCGAGAAATTATAACAGTTTTCCTTAAAAGTCACCGTTTTATTGATGTACCATTTGTATCGACACCTCTTAAATCAGGGGGTTACTTTCTTAAAAAAGTTTCTTCTACAATAATCTCATTGGACCGTTTGGTTTATTGCCACGTAACTAGATTTTCCAATTGCTTGAGAAAATTTCTCAGAAAATTAAATTCCCCAAAAAATTGAAATATAAAAATATAATAATTTCAAAACTCTTATTTTTTGTCAAAAATATTTTTAAATAAAAATTCCTAAGAAATAATCTGCCATAAAAAAATCAAAAAACAAAAAATTTCTGTTCAAATTCTTAGGCAAATTTCGAATGAAATTCATTGAATTTTATTCAAGTCGAATTTTAAGGGCATCTACGTTGGAAAGTTTCCAATTTCCCTAAAAACTACCTATTTTGCTTTTGTTTTTTTTTATATCATCCGCTGGTCCTCTCGTTATCTAAATTTTAAATTTGA
Organism: Symmerus nobilis; assembly: GCA_027564815.1. Classification (NCBI taxonomy): domain Eukaryota; kingdom Metazoa; phylum Arthropoda; class Insecta; order Diptera; family Mycetophilidae; genus Symmerus; species Symmerus nobilis. The sequence goes on from JANTOP010087851.1 coordinate 12,409, forward strand.
ATTTTTCAAATAACCAACGGACATTTTTTAAGGTCATAACTCCTGATTTTGACGGCACGCCACTGCGCGGAAGTCATAACAAGCCGAGAAATTTAACTGGGAAAGCCGGGAAGGGTGTTAGAAAAAAGTTGGAGATAGTGAAGAAAATCTATCATAAGATATTTTAATAAATATCCCTGAATGTTTTCCTGACTTTCCCAGACTCGTTGCTGCTATTTCCCGACTATTTCCTACCTTACCGATGTTGTACCTTGTTCATGATATTTTATCGAATGTACACGACTTTTCTTGGAAAATGTTGCTTGAAATTTAACCCAATTTCCCAATTATGCCCCCACTTTACTTGCCCATCTTATGTTTTAACGACAATTCTTGACTTTTAATTTTGATTTCCGAATTTCCGGGTTTTTTTCCAGATTTTTGCAAATTTAATTTAGGCTTAAAAAATCAGATAAATGTCGGGAAGGAGTAGGAAAAAATTTCGAAAGAAAAAAGAAAAATTCCCAATAATTTTGGGGAAAATTGGAAAAATCGAATAAAATAAATAGTCGGAAAAATCAGGAAAATCTCAAGAAATCCGGTAAGATTTCCTAGAAAACTTGTGAACCAGTTCTGAATAAATCGGAAAAAGTGAAATGAAAATCATAGGTGTTACGATATGTTTTTGACGGATATCGGCATGTCTCTAGCCTAAGAGGCTATAAAATCGAATTCGTCGGTCCTTCTGGCTGAATTTCTCGAGAAATGACCAAGTTTCAAAAACAAGTAAATAATAATCCTTCAATATTATTTACTTGAAACGGTATGCCTCATTTATTATCTATCATTCTAAACTTATTTTAGGCTTATTTAAGACGATGGATAGTCCATGATTTTTATTAAAAATCGATTATTCCAAAATAGGGCTACTTTGATTAGTTATAGGATTAAAATTGATTTTAGGATTAATTTGTTTAGTAATACTCCCTTACTAACAGAAAATATTTGGTTTTTTCGTTTCAGATAAAGCAATCATGAGTTATCCTGACCACTGCGAGGATACTTTTTTCTAAGGTAATTTAAGAAAATTTTATATGCATAAAAGATTGAATAAAATAATTCTTTTATTATTTAAAATACGTGCTTTTTAACTTTTGACACCCATCTAACCCATTTATATTTAGTTCGTAGAGATATTTTTTACGAAATCGATACTTCACCCTCAATGACCCTTCAGAATATGGAAGTAAGAAATAACTATTGTAAATGGGCGCTCATTTAAATATACGGACATGCAAACCCATAATGTTCTTAAGGGTAGTTCAAATGTTCGTTGAATATAAGTCATGGGTATATTGATATGCAGGGGATTCCCATTCTTTTCGCCAGAATCATTTGGTATTTGTTTTTTTCTTTCCATTCCACTACCCGACATACCTCATTTTAATTTATTTATTATTCCAATGTATTTTTTGGGGGTAGAACAGTGTAATTGTGACTGTAACTCAATTCCATACAGTAAAACTTTCATAAGTTGGGTATCATGTCGGATATTGATAAGTCCAACGAAATTGTACTGTACCCGTATACCCTTATATATGAAATAATGGTTTATTTGGAAATAACCATAAGCATTGTATCGTAATAACGAAAGGAGTTTTATTATAGAAAGGGAGTTTTGCTTGTTAATGGTTGAGAATGGGTGGGTGTAATAAATTATTTATTCCAATGACCATAATGAATAACATGTAATAAGCAGTAGGTCGCTAGTTCTATACTTAAACTTTCTTATAAGTTATTTCCATATATTAAACTCAATTTCTTGCGGTTTTCACGAGCCGCCATTTATAATGAAACTCAATTATACCAGAATGGTAATAAATTGTTTCAAAATGTAAATGGGTAGGTTTGGAATAGAATATTTTTTACCCTCTAATTCTATAGATTCTTTAGTGGAAAACTTTAAAGAATATAATCGAATCCTTTCATGTAAATCATATTCAAATCATGAATTATGAACATTAAATGAACGATATTATTATCATCGAAGTTAAAATACCACCTCGATATTCTACTCAGGGTTATATTATAAATTCAAAATATCGATAAATCATTCATTTTCCTGTTCAATATTTAGACAAATCGTTGAAGTGTGTCTTTTGAATATATCAAAATCTTGTATAAAATACCCAAGCTGAATGATGACAAATTAATCATTTTCGGAAATTGATGAATTGATTATGTGTGATACATGATATATGGAATGTCTTACAAGATATGAAGTAAAAAGTACAGATTTTTGCGGTAAAAAATTACTCGAATTTCGTGAGAAATTTGTATAAAAATTCTGCTATTTAATTCTCCATTATTATAAATTTTACGCCATTTTTCTTTAAGATTATTATTCAGATTTATTTTTTTTTGTAGCCGTAACTATATTCTACATTTCTTTCATTGGTAAGCCTTATACCCTATTGTATGCTAATCCAAATTTCTTATCGCATTGCTAGTTAACACAAAATATGCAAATAAGAGAAATCACCATTTATATACGATACATATTTTTCTTATATTACTTTACATTTTACTTACGGTATATAAAACGTTAAGGTTTTCTTAACTCTCTGATTACTATTTTGAATGGAATGGACTAAGGGCCGAAATTAGGAAAGTAATCGAAATTATTATGAAATGGATCATATAAATATTATATTATCCCTAAGAGATGGACCTGCTTTTAAGACGGTTAATGTTTGTAGATTGTTACCCATAATCATGGTTATATAGAAAACAATGGGTGATGGTTAATAACTCTAAATACATATATCATGTATACAAGAATAACGATACAATTTATAAATGGCGAGACCATTATGAAAGTACACCTCTCTAACTACTTAAGATACCATTATATTAAGAATTGGGTGTACATAATAAGTGTAGAGATCAGTGGCGTACGGTCAACATCTCTGACAGCTTAACTAATTGTTACAGCCTTTATCAAACCTAGAAATTTGAATATCGGACATCGCGATATTTGATCCGGATTTCCTGATCATTTTCTTCGGATCCAAAAAATGTAAGGAAAAATAGAAAATTATCAAAACTAAACATTTCGTATAAAAGCTCTGTAAAACGTAAAAGCTCCCAGAAAGCTTGGAAAAAGCTTGAACATCTATTTTCTATCCAGATATCGATCCATTATCGAAATTTAAATTTTCCCGAAAAAAAGGTTCAAAAATCTGAAAAGCTCGACAGCGATTCGAATTTAATTTTTTTTTATATAATTTGGATTCAAATTTTTATCCGATTCTTTAAATTTAAATGAATTATGGAATTTTCGCTGAAAGCTTATCGAAACTATTAAAAGCTCTAACTTTCGAACTTAATTTTTACGTTGAATAAACTACTTTCTATCCAGATAACGGAGGTATACCGATATTCAACTTTTTCCAAAATTAGCTTTCAAAAGCTCGAAAGCTCATTGAAAGCTTAAAGTTAAAATGTCATTTTATATAATTTGAAATCTAATTTCTTTTAATTTCAATAAATTTAAAAAAAATATGGAATTTTCCCGTAAATGGAAATTATGATTTCCTTCATGATAATTTCCCACTAATTCAATTTAATTCAATTCATTAAAGCTTTTGTAGCGATTTACTTTTTCCACGGAACTTTTTAACGAAAGTTTCCGATTTAAGTTTATTTGTCGGGAGATGAAATAGATTTGATAATGAATAAAATATTACCTATTTTAATTGAAAGCTTTCGATGAGCTTTAAAACTTTTAGGAAATAAAAATTGTAAAGGGGTTCAAATTTAATAAATAAAATTAGCTAGATTGGTTTCGATTTTTTTGATAATTCAAGTGTAAGGCGCCTTCTGCGCCTTGGAGTGTACGCCACTGATATAGATAATATAACGGCCCCCATATAGTGCCCCGGTGATTTTAAAATCAGCATTACTTCTAGAAGTGTATATTTCATAGAGAATATACATTGGAAAAATTATATTGAAAACAATAAAAAAAAGAAAAAGGGTTTCGAATCACGAAGCATAAGCAAATGGTGCCGTTGGCTACGGCTCGTGACCTCGCTTCTTTTTTTTCTAATTTCATTCGTAATTTGCATATTTTCATTGTAATTATGAATAGAAGTTTATGTGGAGATGGACTCGATGTTGTAGGTAGTAGAAAATTTACACGGTTGGAGCTTAGATGTTTGCTTATTATTATTCTTGTAGAAGAAAAGGCGATCATTATATGTAATTAAAAAATATAGAAAATAGGGTTAAATTAACCATTTACTGGAGTAATATATGATCGTAGGTCACTTATTTGAAAATTGTATAAGATTATTAGAAATACATGAAACCCGTATTTTATTCTAAATTTTCTTTATGAATTTTACCTATATTAGTCGGGTACAAAGGAATGGAAATTTTTATGTTTGAAGGATATTTTTTGGAGAAAACTTATTTTCAAGAAATAAACAAAAATCTTCGAAATTAATTTAGGCAAGCAAAATTTGGATGTAACGACTGAACTCATGTTACTTCCGATTTTTATTTCCGAATTTGATTAAATTTTGAATTATTTGTCATATTAGTGAGGTAAGAAGTCCTTGTTTATTGCTAATTTATCAAATCTGTTTAATATTGCTCAAATAAATAAATTCAATATTACTCATTAAATAAAAAAAAAACGTTTTCAAAATTTTACAGAAATACAAAATCAGAAAATCGATAGAATTTTACAAAAATCTAAAAATTTTATTGAGATAATTCAATTTTCAAAGGAGAATATGGTGAAAATCAAAAAATCTCATAGAAATCCAAAAATACCAAATTTTTATAAAAATTGTTGAAAGTTATTAAATTATTCGATTTTTGAGAATTTCCTATTTTTTTATTTTTAAATAAAATTCTCGTTTTTGGGAAAATTCTATAAAATTCGGTAATGGCCAGGAATGAGTAGAGGAATTCTAAAAATTCTTGACTTCTACCTGCGTAGAAGAGAAATTTTGTCACGGATCACAAAATCGGTAATAATTTTCATATTGAAGTACAGAAGAAATAAAGATTAAATTTTTTAATTTCAATTTTTAGCTGAATACAAACAGGATGATGGACATTTGACGAAAAAACGAACCAATGGAATTTTTTTATTTATTTATTTATTATATATAAAATGGATATATATGTAGTTTAGGTTATTTTACAAAAATTGGCTTTATTACTAAAACTAAATATGTCTTAATTAGTCCTTGCAGAACCTAATATTTAAATTAAGGCTAATTTTAATTAAAATATTTATTTATTTATTACTTATTGAAAAAAAAAAAATAGAAATTTACAAAATAACATTTGTTTTTAATCGGCGGTCCAAATTGGACTACTAAAATCGATGTCTCCTTCCCATGTAAGATTATATGTATTGCTCCCAAAATCTGATATATTTGGTTGGGATACTTCTCATTATGTGCGAGAAGGATACTTTCTGTAATATGATCTCGATTACGGTGCCTCCCGAAGTTGTGATTTCCTGACTACTTCCGGATTTTTCCAAATTACTCCTGGTTTTGCTAATATTTTCAAAACTTTTAGGTTTAACTCTTAACTTAATATCGGTTTCCAGATATTTTTGGAATTCATGATATTTTCCGTATTATTCGAACCGACTTTATCTCGGATCTTATACTTTCCTGCAGCATTTAATTGATTAGTCAGGCCTTTTCGATATTCTTTCGCAAATAGATATCTCAATGACAATTTTCTTCTTTTTCTAAATTCCATGGACTATTCTCCGACTTTTCATTAATTAGAATTAATTAATTCATTTCTTTCTCTATTTTTCTATGATATGATATGTATGATAAAATTTATCCGAGGATTAGATTTGCTGAAACAGAACAAAAGCCCCATTTAAAACCAGGACTTTAGCTTAAAAATTAGAACTATCTGTTGAGATAACAAATCTCAGCTATTTTGCCGAACAGCAGATTGAACCTAATGATATTGGATGAGTAATTTTTTGAATTTTCCAAATTTCTATGAATTTTTGAATTTTATTCAATATCGGTAAAATTCTTAAATTTATATGAAATTTTCCAAAATTCAAAGAAAAATGAAATAAATTCTTTAAAAATTAATTATTTTATTCGACAGACCATCGGGTTAATTTTAGGAATTCACAAACCGTTTCATGAAAAACTTATATTTCCATGGAAAGAAATCAATCTGTAAATGAATAATTAAACCTAAGGATTCAGAGATGAAATTGTAAAACGAACCTTTCAAATAAATTGACCAGCTGATTTTAGGGGCGTCGATACATGAGGGTACATCAAGAAAATTAGTGCTTTTCAGAGACGGTTATAATTCCCCCGACAATTTAAAATTGGGAATTTTGGAATGGGTTTCAATTAGGGGATAACTTAATTGATCTAAAATGGCGGTTCCTTTAAAATTTATATTTTTCCGATGGCGGTCAAAAATTGATTAAATTCGGTCGATTTTTGGTTTAAAAATTATACGAGGAATTATGCAAAAAATTTTAAATCATTTTCTGATCTTAAGACACCAAATTATTTTTTAAATAATTTAGTTTAAAACAAAATATCAAAAAAAAAAATTTTTCTGATTTTCAAGAAGCCTTTCTAAGCTTCTGATTTTTTTATAAGCTTTAAAATAAAATGCATTAAAATATATTAAAGGATGTCCTAGTTCTTACTGTTTCTAACAGTTATTGTGATAGTTTTTCTTGAAACCTTTAACTTCTACTTGGTAAACCTTATAGCGATGAATTGAAAAATATTAATTTCAATGATTTCATTTAAAATTCATATCATTGACGTTTTCTATTTATAATTAACAAACAGAAGCTCTACCATCTACATAAATTTCATATTCTATCAATATTTTTATTTACTTTACCAAAATTTAAATAAAATATAAATTAAACAATAAATATTCGTTAACATTCCAAATTATCTGTAAATAAAATTTTCAAAAGAATGTGTGTTGTAATTATGGGTGACTTTGCTAAGCAACCTAGACACAGTAGTTCAGAAGCTTTTCAAATTAGTCTCTTATTTGTTGGTTAATAATTAATTCAATTTCCTACCTTTCAAAACCACCTTTGGAATATTAAATAATTTATTTGTATTTCATAAATAATTATTTAAACACTTGTTATTTTCTCTATAATGAATCCGTCGAAGTTAGTGTTCGATATATTTACTTACTCGTACAATGACACTAATTAATGTATTTAATTTTTTTTAATTATAAATGCTCTTTACAATTTCAAGCATAAAGATAAAGCATTGAATGGGAATCTGTCAGAATTAAAATTCTTTTTGTACAATTATTTTATTAATAATTTTATTAATAAAATATTCAGATTATGAATAAACTAATACAACTCCGATAGAACAATTATTTTGTTGCAATATATCCTAGATATTCAAGCACCTGGAGGTTATCTTATACGTGCACTAGATTATTGAATTTAATAAATATAATTAAATAATTAAATTAATATATATGGAGAAATTTTTACCTTATCACAAATGAATTGAAATATGTCTATATCCCATTCCCAGCTGCCAAGTTAGAAAATACATTAAAAATAAATAAGACAGGTGAAATGATTAGAAAATTACCTCTTTCTTCAGTACAAATGTATTTTAATATTTGATCTCTAAAACCATTAGGTAATTAAATTATAAATAATTAAAACTATAGTCTTTTACATAGATAAAATAAAATTAGGTGTAAGTGATTAGGGCAATACTAGAAGTTTATTAAAAATTGATAATATAACCAACTGGCTTTTATTTTGGGATTTAAGATCTATTTATAGTAGGGTCTCTAAAGACCCGGGTTTTCGAAGTCGATTCCAAGTCCAGAATCGAATTGTTCACGTGCCCACGGTATCAGTTCAAGTTTTAACATCCTTTCGCGATAAACTTTCTAATTTATTTT
>JANTOP010087862.1:0-20369 GCA_027564815.1 Symmerus nobilis
TGTACCGCAATGCGAGCGAGGAGACAGACTTGCCGAAATAGAATCAAGACAAGGTCTCCAAACGATTAATAACAGAATCATTAGATATAAAATGACATGGGTAAAATCGTCACTGGCTCTCCGTCTAAATGTGAAAGAAATGGAGTTATAAAATTCTTAATATAATTTCCGATTCTGAATTCTAAATTCGTAGACATTTTAATATTATATTCCAATTGACTGATTGAATGTAAGAGTAAACATCCTACTTTCAGGTATAGGTAGCACTACTTTAAGATACAGGTATACCCCCATCTACCCGATGCGAAAACATGAATTAAGATTCGCTCCCAGATGATACCGTTAATTTAGCTAACAGGGTAAAGTGTATTCTGAGATGAACTGTTTCCGGAGATAAAGTATTTGGGATGAAATGTTTTGTCACGAACTGTTATTCGAGATGAAGTGTGCTCTGGAATCAAATCATCCTGGGATGATTTGAAACCGACCATATATCGAAAATTTTTAATTTTCAGATTTAACTTCTCGAATTTTAAGGAATTTTCAAATTTCATAATTAAACAATATTTTTTTAAAAATTCGTTTCTAAAATTATTTCCTGATTTCTATAAAATGTTCATAGGTGGAATTTTGATTGAAAAGTGAAATAGTGTAATCGTGAAAAGTGACTTTCCACTCATTTTTTTCCATTAAACGGAACTTTAATTGAACTTGCAAAGCTTTGCAACTGTGCAAAGGCGATAAATAAACGTAATTTTTTCCACCCATAAATTTGTTCACCAAAAGGGAAGCGATCCTGATGGAAACTTACTTTCCACGATTTCATTTTCAATCAAAATTTGACTACAGATGTTTTCAATATTTGAGATTTTTAATAAAATATTCGAATTTTAATGAAAATTCGTAGTTATTATTAAATTGTCCAATCCGTCTTCTACGGAATGTTGTCCAATATTTAAATGAATTATTTCTACTTATTTGTAGTACTGTAATTTAAATTTTCAGTAAAAAATTATCATAAAATTCTAATCGGCATTTCATTAAATGTTCAGAATTTTTATTAAATGGCCAGAGCCTCCTGAAAACTTCATAGCGAATTCTATCCGTTGTAATTTCAATTATGATAGTGGTTAGTAATGCGATCATTAGCCTTAGATAATTGTCATTATTAGGTTGACCTATCAAAACTATGGCATGCGAGACCACTTGACACCAAGTTTAACGATCGGCAGTCAATATTTTAAAAAAATAAATCTTATGTGCTGGCTTATATACAATATACAATATACAATAGTTTCCAACTTAATACATTACTAATAATTCAAAGGCAACACGTTATTTGATGGGTTATTAATACGGGCAATTGATAATATTAATATAACATAATATAATATCTAATACTGATCTTCGTTGACTATGAAAAGGTGTTTGATTCAATTGATACATGGGCTTTATTAAACGCACTGAATGAATGTCGTATAGACACCCAATAACATAAAATACATATGTATATATATGAGCCGTAATCGGTCTTAAATGAACATCACCAAAACAGAAATTATGTCGAAGTAATCTAAAAGCAAGTTGTTATAACAGACGGCTCAATTATTGAGCTAGTTCGTAGTTATAAATACGTGGGGCATAATTTGATAATCGGAAAAGTCAATTATAAGTATGAAATTCAGAAACGTATTAATCTTGGGTGGTCGGCGTTCGGAAAACTGAAGCACATCCAAAGAGAATTTTCCGATGTGTCTAAAACGAAAAGTATTGGATCAGTGTGTACTGCCAGTCATAACCTACAGTGAAGAGACAATAAGATTAACAGCGCTAACTGCTCAAAAACTAAGAGTTACACAAAGAGTGATGGAACCATCTATGCTGAATATATAATTGAGGAATCATAGAACAAATGAATGGGTCCGTTAGGAATTGAAGGTGACCGATATTGTGCAGCGAATTGGCAAAATTGAAGTGCGGCTGGGCTGGTCACATTGCGAGACTTAATAGGAACGTCGGTAGGCCTCCAACAAAGTGGAAATATGCCGTAAAAAAGTTGAAATATAACTGGAAGGAGTATGCCCAGGACAGACATAAATGGAAAACCTTGGAGATGCCTATGTTCAGCAGTGGACTTCAGCAGGCTGTTACGATGATTTTGAGCATAATCTATGGGTTACTAAAAACAAATAAACAGAAGAACTCTATGATTTATAAGTCTTATGAAGACTATCATCACATTATGTTGAATACAAACAGTGGCCCGATAAAGTTTGTCGTAATCTTAATTTTAGGATCTATTATTGTACTATTATTTACTCAAGTTACATGGCTTCAAATATGGCAGCATTACTAATTATTGTAATGTTGGCGAAATATATGATAAATTATTGATTTTCTTATAGTTGCCTTTGTATTATCTGGAGCAAACTAACTTACAAGACTTTTCATACAATAAAATAAATATCACGAATTACTACTTACCTGTTTTATTCATAATTATTTTATTTATAGAATTGTCCGTTGTCCGTCGACCAGGTAATAGAAAAATGGGTATTTTTAATTAATGATGTAATAGGATAAAGGTTTTAAATTACATCCTCTTTACTTTACTACTAACTAAAAATTTAAGACTGCAAAAGTGAATAAATTTCCCAAATTAAAGAAAATAATATTATGTAAAAAATATATATTTATTAAAATTATTACATGTTTTATGTTTACATAGGATTTTTAGACGATTATTATTTTTCGAAAATCATAACATTTATTTATGTTCACAATGGCATTAGGTGGAGATAACAAAAGTTTTATTTCTATACGGGAGATCATGTCCTTGCGAGATGATGGATGTTTTTATTGAAGAGGATAGAGAATATTTCCCATCATCCTAGTAACTTTTTGGGGTACTATTTTTGGGAAATTTTACATGGATCGATATTAAAATGACAACAATTTTAAATAGACTTTCATATTTTCATTTGACACATGTACGCGGTTATATAGACATAATAATTATGTTTGATAATGACTTCATGTTTCTTTGTATATATCAATATTATAACAAGAAATGTTATTATATTATAGTTAATTTCTATTTAGTATCTGACAGATAAATGAATCTTCATGTCAGAATAAAGAATTTCTTCCTTTTTGTGTCCTTTGATATGGTAACATCATCTTTATAAAGGAAGAAATTTGCATTTGTTAACAACCTTATATAATGCTAATGTTTATTTTACGCTATCTATGCAAATTATTTTCAGATAATAATTATATCATACATTATTATGTGACTTTAATATCATATGATATATAACTGAAGTTGAATATAAGATAAATTATGATGTGTAATATAGATGATCGATGTATATATAATATATTATATGTTTGTTTATACGTGTCTTCTTATTTTGTGTTTCTGGATACATTATTTGGGAATTTGTTGAATTTCCAAAAATTATTGAGTACTATGTTCTGAGAAGAATTTAATCTATAATATGTTTAAGATAAGATATCGTAACAGGATAATAATATTTTATTATCATGCAGCACGATCCTCCAAAAAAATACGTTGAAAGAATATAAAAGTAAAACATTCTTGCTATTCTCAAAGAACCGGCAAACATACTTAACAATTATTATGTGGGTTTAATTTATAAAATACTATTCATACATATATTATTAGGAATCCGGTTTGCCTATTATTACATATAAAATAATTAGTAGTACCTACATGTGACATTTTTCTTCAGTAAAACAAGAAATCACTGTACAAAGTTTCGTTTTAATGATAAAAAAAAAATTATTAGAAATTCTTGGAACAAGAAGCTCTCTTAATTTACTTACACTGAATTGGTACCAGATCCGATATTTACTTGGAAAAGCAAGACTTTACGTGACCATTTCACATCGCATGGTTCTAATGATCAGTCGACCTAAACGAATCATGTTTTATTTACATAAAAATATAATGTCACCATATAGTTGGGGTTGCCCAAAAGCTAAAATACCACCTATACCAATTTGGCATTGCATTTTTGAGTAGGGTCTTGGTCAATTTTGAAACATTGATGAAAATATTAATAATTATCGGAAAAGTTATGAAAGTTTTGTAAAAATTTGTCAATTTAATGAAAGTTGAAAAAGTTGATAAAATGTCTAAAGATTAAACATTGAAAATATTATATTGTATTAGAAAATTGTATAGAAAATCAGAGAATTCAGGGGATGTGAAAAATCAGAAAAGATGATGTTGGTATATGGCGGTGAAATATAATATTAACCATCATATCAATCATAGTATATCAATTACATTTGAGAGATTCTTATAATCGAGATCCTTACAACATTTTATCTTACGAAAACAGTTCTAGAAGTGCGTTAGCTCTTGACTCAAGTTAACTCATGGCCCAAGTTATCTCTTGAGAAGAGTTTAGTGAAACAAAAATTTATAGATATTGGTTTAATATAATATAATTGTCAATGTTATCCTGGCGATTTGCGGTTAACCAAAGATTTGCAGTTAACGAAGCAATTGGTAGTCATTCAAATTGTGCTGAGATCGAGAAGGTTCCAATTTATGCGAATCGTATTCAGAATACGGGTCTGAAAACCATTTAATGAAATTTTTAATTAATTTATTAATTTAATATTTTTGTAAATTAAACATTAAATATACATATATATTTATATAATTTACACAATTAATTAATTCTATTTAAATCTAAAGAGTTCGTTTATATTATTATTTAGAACTAAAATTTATTTACATCCTACACTTACATATATTACACTATTTTCCTACATGTCATAAATTCTTCTTAGAAGAAATTTCGAATTGTTAAAATAATGATTGAAATAAAAATTAGAAAATTATTTCTTCACTAGATTAATAATTGAATATTGAACAGAAACACCGTTTGGGCTCTTAACAGTGTTTCCATTCAGATATTTTAATTTTTAAAAATGATTTAACATATTTATAATTCTATAACTAATAGTAATTTGTAACATTAGTTTTAGTAAATTATACGTAGATATTTATAAATATAGATAATTTCATAATTTAACATTTATTATCGGAAAAATTAAAATTAGGATTTTTAAAAGATTGATTGAATTAGTTAAGGAACTACAATTTTCAAACTAAATACAGAATATCATCCCATTATTTTAGTAGGCAATATAAATATTTACAGAATAAGCATGGCTAGAAAATTGGTTTAATTTAAACACATTGTATTTAAATGTGGGCGGGATTGAGGGACTTTATAAATCCTTATAGCTTATGATTTTTTTTAACAAAATTAAGCATAATTTTCGTAATTAAATTTGACCTTATCTACACATATATAATTAAAAATAATATAATAATTATTATTTAAAATCAATGCTTACATTTAACTATGGAAAGCATGAGATTCAAAAACGTTCCCTTCTCTAACTATAAGTAATTTCATAATTATAATAATAAAATTTTAAAAGATAATATTTTAATAAAAATTAAATTAGTTATATCATACTAATATTAAAATATAGTAATTAGAAAATAGTATTTATTAAATAAATTTTGGTTTATATGATTGTGCTTCACGTTTTTTTAAATTGGTTATAAAGTTTTATAAAGTTAAAAAAAATCATTTTATTATAATATTACATGAATGGGGATGTTTATCATCGGAAATTCAAATTAATAATATGTATGTATATGTATATAATTGCCAGTTAATCGTGTTAAATCTAATATTTAATTTCAAGTTGATGCGGAAAATGTTAATTTTGTAATCGAATCTGAATGGAAGCTGCTAACTACTAAATATTACAACCGTCAATCGGTTTTACCGAAAGCTACAGAGTGCAGAGTATTAAACATAGCCTAACATATTAATTGCCTTCCTCAAGAATTTCGAAATTCATTTTGGGAAACGTTTCTAAATCGCTGTATTTAGAATTTCTGCTAGTTTACTAAAGAATTTAAAAATATAATTATTTTAAATTTTAAATAAAAATATTCCAATCCATCAAGAATAGAGATATATAAAAATTATACTAAGTAGTAGAGCGAAGCTTAGAATCAAGTGATATTATTAAAAAGTTTTTAATAAACTACTTTTCTGGTCGACCAGGTGTATTTGGGTTCAGAGGCGCTGATTCGATTACCAATTATCCATCCTTGCTACTGTTACCTATGGAAATTAAATATTTCACACTTTTAACAAACATCCCTACCATAGATTCATAATAAAACTAATGCAAATACGTTCGATAATAGAGGTTCTACTTTTTATTTCTGAAAAAATAGTTACTGAAATAATTTATGTGTTTTGAAAATATTATCGGTGTAGGGTTAATGAATGGAACAACCTGGCTGTAATATTTTAACTTATTAGTTGTCAGTTTTGGAGGTCAAACAGTTCTGGCAGAATAAAAAAAAAAACAGTGGAAAAATATAGTTATTCTGGTAATACTCTGGTTATTCTGTTTATTCATTTCCCCGACGTTTCGGCACAATATGAGGGAGGCTCTCAGAGGGGAATTAAATAAACACAAAATTACGTTATCATTTTAATAGTTCGTTAATTAAAAAAAAAACAATAAGGACGAAATACTAATTAAATAAATAAATTACCACACTACTGTCTTTTAGGTGGTGGAGTGTCAAAATGTTTGCTTCTAAGTCTGACTGTGTTGAGTGTAGTAGGTGTATAAATCTCCTTTGTCACGTATAGTTATAACGACTGTATTTATTAATATTTGAGCAACTTTTCAAAATACAATAGTAAATACAAGATTTCTAATATTATTTTTGAAAAAAAAAAACAAAATTGAAATTAAGAATATGAAACGAAATTATGTTACCCGTAATATCCATTTTCAAATAATTTGTAATTTGTAGTTAGCCTTTAATTTTTAAAGAATGTGCTAATAGGTAGGTTGAAGTAGGTATATATTAAGCTATTATAAGCAATTACATGTTTGGCTTACCTTACTTAAACAATTTTATATTATACAAAATATGAAACTAATTTTTAAAATTAAATCTATTATATATAATCATAACGTTGTAGCACCTGTATAGGGATTTCAAGAATATATTCAGATGAAACTAAATTATTCAAATTTTCTATATATGCATATTCATATATACTTAATTGCTTGTATTTTATATTTACAAATTTATAAAACTTTCCAGATAATTAACTTTTATATAGATATAATTATAGAAATTACAATTTTTTGGAATGTAACCCATTTATCAATTAAATAATATTTCTATGTACATATTTTACAATATTACAATAAATATAACATATCCTTAATTAATATAAAAATATTCAAATTTTATATTCATATATTACAATAAATTTGATTATAAAATTTATTAACGTCTCATAACGCCCATATGTCTGGTTCTTCGTCGAATACTATTTCGCCGACCGCACAGTATCCTCTTGAATGCATGCCGAAATTCAGGACTAAATATCGTATAGATAATTGGATTTAATGTTGAATTAAAATATCCTAACCATAAAGATAAGCTCATAATTAATTTCGATATTTCACATGGTGGTTGACATGTCGGTGACAAAATAGCGATTATGAAAAATGGAAGCCAACAGCACACAAATGCCCCGGTTATAATTGCTAATGTTTTGGCAGCTTTACGTTCACGCTTTGAATCGGCCGAATTCGATGCCTTTTTACGTCCCGTTGACGGTTTCATTGATGGCGTTACTTGTGATGGATATGTCGCAGATATATCAGCGGTTGGTGGATCATTTTCAATTGTACTCGGCGGACCGTACCCACCGCCCATTATTGTACTACGCTCCATACCGTTACCATAGCTAACCTTTTCTGGACTTGTATTCGTCGATGAGATATTCGTAAATGCTGTTGTTGTTTCACTAATTGTCGGTAATGGACGACCGATAATTGTTACAACAGCGGCAGCAATACCACCCGAACCACCCGCTGCCGATGCTATCAATCCGGTTGGTTTAATGCCCGGTTGATTGTTTGCACTTCCCATTGTACCTCCAGCTGTCACCTTCCATCGGAAACCAACTGCCGTTAGTGCCATACATGAAGAATTTGCCAAGGGTTCAGGATGGGTCTGAGCAGCCTACGGGGCACGTATACTAAATATACGCCCATTTTATGCAAGGGATTTACAATGCGGGGGGATTCTCTTTTCATATCAGAACGGATACATTTAACATTTAACATAAAGGTATGTGTAACGTATATTAAAGTAAAGCGATTACGTGCAAATATATGTAGGTAGGTATAGTTATAGTTAGTATAGCGATCTTGGGCGTATATTTTCAATATTCAAAGTAATAAAAGCACATGCATTTCGGATGATATTCTCAAAGGAAGCTCTACAGGATAAGCATCTATTCATGCGTACATTTAAGAACTATAACTACCATATGTGCTTATTTGTTATAAATAGATATGATTTGTTATTTTTTTTTAGGAGTATGATGCCCCAAGTTGGAAAACGCGATTTTAATTCCCAGCCTTCAATTTCTTAATATTATCAAGAATTATTAAAAATGAAACTTCAAATATTTCTCTATTTTGTATTTATTTCTGCAATTTAAAATCATCTTCTAAAATGATAAAGTACTTTCATATTGATGATGTTACAGTACGAACGAACATAAATGCAATATTATGGATGTTTGTCAATATTACCGTCTCAATATCTTCTTCTCCAAATAATAAGTAATATCAGAAACATATTATATATATATCACAAGTTGTATCTAGACAGCTAAAGCCCTGTTATAAGCATACGTACTACTTACTGCCAAACTATGGCAAAACATATGTGACGTATGTGACGGTAAGGAATAATTAAATAATAAAATTATGAAAGGGGAGTCCATGGATGACTTAAGTGGTATAAGTTGGAACTAAAATTCAATTCAGTAGTCTTCAGTGTGAATTCACTGTTTTGTCCTATTATTTTTGCACACCTACATCCGTTTTCGATCAAAAAATGCCTTCGATTAAATTTCGTAGCCAAAAATCGCATACATTATTATGTAACTAGTTTTCATATAATCATTTTTAAGATTATTCTAAATACAGTGTAATCCACTTATAATGGATCCGGTTATAATGGAAACTCGCTTATACTGAACAATTTTCTAGGTACCGGTTGAGCATTCATTTAATACAATGCTTTCTAAAATGGATTAATGGACCCGCTTATAATGGAATTTCGGTTATAATAGACTAATATTTGTAAGTTTGTCCACTATAAGCGAGGTCGCTCTCTATTTATATTCTGAAATTGCAACACAAATTTCTTCAATTAATTAACAATTTAAACGACCTTTGTGTTTTTGAATAATGAATTTTCTTCAATCCACAACCGTGCCGTAGTGGCCGTTTTTCGTATGAATTTGAATATTCGTGTAATTTTGTTTAATTACTGATTGGTTTTTATTTATTGGTTCTTATGTTGTGGTTCATTAATCATTCTTGTGGAATGTTTGCATTTATTAAAAATTTTTTTGTGTTTTATTAAGTGTAAGTGCAATTAATATTTTAAAAATGCCAAATAAGCAATGCACATAGGTTTTTCATTAAATGAAAAATTCAGTATAATTACTGAAATTGAAAATGGTTCGTCACAAGCGATGATTTGGTAATTATTTAAAAAATTTGAAAATTCCAAAAAAAATTACAGATTTTTTAAAGGTTGTAAACAATAAATAAAGCATCCTTTCCTACCTTTAATTACAAAAAACTGATATTGGGATATAATGAACCTCCGGATATAATGGACAAAATTTGCGGGGCCCTAGATCTATTTTACAATATGATCTCATTGTCCTATAGATGTATTTCTAAATAAGGGTGCAAATAAGTTAGAGCTGCGATAAGCGATAAACGATAATCGATAAGTGATAAACGAAAGGAACGAAATAGAATGCACGCATTTGTATGCAGGTGTTCATATTGACACAAACGTTTGCTTTCATTCTCGTTGCTTTTATCATTTATCACTTATCGATTATCGTTTATCTTTTATCGAAGGTCCAACTTGTACGCGCCCGTAACGCAGGTGAATGGTGAATAACTTCTCAAAGAGAAATACAGATACTCGTGAATTTGGAAATCATACAGTTTTTATCATTTACTATCAAGTTAAAACCTCTTTAATTTTTCAAGCATCATCTCATCTTAAAGTATCTATTTAACATCATGAAAATATCAATGATGGTGTTGATATAATATAGCCCATTTGTCAATATGATAGATATAACATTTTGAAGATTCAGGCTATACAAAAAATATGGACGTCACTATATGACCATAGTAGTTGATATATTTTTGGATTGTTGTACAATTGGCAGTATCATTGAAGATTCCAAAGCAGAAGGAAAGTCGTGGAGCGAGGTGAAGGCTTTGGCCTTCTTTTATTTTATTCACCACCTGTGTAAATAAAATATGTAGAATAGAAATGTCAAATTGGTATAGAAAAAATTGTTGAGAACTGTAAACGGAATTCCATAGCTGGTACATCTGGGGTTTTAAACAAAGAGAATAAAAATAAATACCACAGGCGTTAAAAGCAAGGAAATTATACACTTGTATATATTAAATATTAGCCAGCTACCTGGAATATTAGCCAAGTGTCACCAATTGCAAGACGTCTTGAAGTAATTATAAATCCAACTAATTTTTATGTTAGTGGAGACATGAACATACATATATAGTTAAGTCATGTCCCCGTATGAAAATTACCTTTCAATGTGGTACTTTATTTAACCGAATAGAATTATTTGACACTCAAGCGTGTATATCACGAATAATTTATAGGTCTGAAAATTGTAAAAAGTAAGGTCTTGTTTTTTCGGGCTAGGTTGAACTCGAACCCACACTTCCATATATCTAGTATGTTGCTCTCCTATCAATTAATCTAAGAGACCGTCAAGCCTCTATTCTCAACCGTTCATACCAGTGGCGCATTAACTCGGAGGCGAAAGAGGCAGTGGCCTCAGGGCCCGGAGTCAAAAGGGGCCCGGGAAAAAGAAGAAAAAAAAAGAAAAAAGAAATAAGAAGAAAAAAAGAAGAAAAGGAAAAAGGCAAGAAAAGAAAAAGAGACAAGAAACAAACAAAGTCAATGCCATGTAGTTAATTTTGAGGTTTTTTACTTTATTTTTTACTCATTAAAATGCTTTATGTTACAATATTTCATTTTCTGTTTTTAGGGATAAATTAGGATTAGAAATTAGGGATAAAATTTAAGTGGTTTTGAAATGCGTACTGGCATTTTTTCAAATTACTTTTTCGGTTATACTTTTCATTGCAACTGTAACATGGGTTGGTTTATTTACAAGAAATTAGACCAATTAAAAAAAAGCAACAAATTAATCGTATACATTTACAAAAGAATTTACCCAAATTTTTTTCCCAAATTAGGGACCCGAAATTATAGTCCTGCCTCAGGGCCCGATGAATTGTTATTGCGCCACTGGTTCATACTACAACTATGGCTAACAGCAATTATGCAATGATTAATTTATCGTACTTTATTTTTCGTTGTAATGTGTTGCGAAAATCATCAAACATAGAGAAAATTAAATTACTGTACTGTAATGGACCCAGATTGATGTGGATAAGAGTGCAAAAACTAAGTCTAATTTAGTATCCCTCTTGTTTCAAACTTTTAAAGCTCAGCTTCAAACCAATTGAAATGTCAAATATTTATTTTCAGCGAAGGAAAACACTTTCTTTTTCAAATGATAATCTACTCTAAAACAAAACTAATTTCAATACGTATACAATAGGTTCAATAAATTTGACTGTTCGTTTGGTGCTACATCTATTGGTTTAGACGAATTTTAGTTACCGATTAATTAGATTTGCCCATTACGAAGAGAATTAAGTACGCTATTGCTTTTATCGTTTAGTGCGTATCGCTGCGCGAACATGAAGATATGAAACTTTACTTTCCTTTAATCGAAAAGGGTCGGGATCAGAGGACGTTTTTCGTATTGAGTTGTTGTATATATAAATATCAAATTAGGATGAAATTGTCATGTTTACAGTAGAAAAATTGTACTATGCATTAATCTTATTTATTAATCTTAAAACGATGATTATGATTCAGGTAGACCGAAAAGCGAATTTCTGCTATAAATCATAACTACATCTGAATGGAAGTTCCAAATAAATGGGTAACAATCCTGCTCAAGCCATAAAATAATAATAAATAAATATATAACTGAAGTATGTTATATATTATTATATAATATAATAAATATATTATTTTTGATCATTAATCCCGTTGTCTATTGATGAAATGGAAAGCGAAAGCCTCTTGATCTTTATATAAAATAACGTTTGTAAATTGGATTTGTACATCATAGATTTTATATAAATAACAAACAAATGGTAACAAAAACTCAAATCCTACCCAATTCTATCTTTTTTTTGTGTCAAATGTACAAAGGCATGATTTTTTAAGGCGCGATTTTTATATATGTGACCTAAATCTGTAAATTCCTCTCCAACATCAGATTTATATATTAAATGCTATAAGAAAATTTAGAAAATGTTTAATAAAACACGTATACAATAAAGAGACATGGAAAGGAAAATAAAGAAAAAATGTGGATTTTGTTTCCCTTTCGCAACATTGAGGCTGAGAACCATCAACAATAGCAGGCAGGACTTCACCAATCAAGGATAAATAAAATATATTCTATCTACCTATCAATATTATGCTTGACAAAGAAAAAATTGTCTATTTTATTTAGTACATATTTTGTACTGCCAAGGATATATCGATATCATTTGAACGATATTATATTATTTATTATTATAAACATAGTGATTATTAGATTTGCTTTGTACAGATAGAAAGATTAGTATTTGATTGAGTAAAATTTAAACTTGGCATATGAGGAAAACTGGTCCTGAAAGAAAATGATAAATGATCGATTGAGGAACAAATCCATAATCATTTTGAAATATATGGTATTGTCTCTATTTTTATTCAAAATTTATTATAGGTATTCGATTATAAGATATAATCCATGATATTAGCACTCCTAGTAGAGGAAATTAAGTTGTGTTCTTAAATTAAGAAAATTCGCTATTATTTATTTATTTTTATTTTATTTTAGTTATTTGTTGAAACATTTATAAAAACACAGGCTTCAAAGGATTGTAGTGCCTGATAAATAATGTACATTGTACATAGGTATGCAGGATTAAAATGATTAGCCTGTCACTGTTTAGCCCAAGGAACAAGCAATTACGGTAATAATTAGCAGCATATTATGTTGAATTTAGCTAGTGATAATGCACAAGAACACTGGTAACTGGTAACCATCAGCAGCCATTTATTTAAATTTAGAATAAATATTTCATATTTTCAGTTTATATTTTCCTATATACGACTACGTTTATACGAAAACAATAGTCACAGTCACTTCAATTTTGTTGGAATAAGAAAAGGAACATTTTAAAAGTGCTAGAAGACAAATAAAATTTTGTAATTAATGTGGTCTTGCCGGTTATGTAAAAGCTCTTCTGAATTTGCTATATCTTTTTAAAGTATAATATAACTCCTTCAGGTCTAGAATACCATTTCAAAGAATTTATAAGATGTTTACATTTTTGCGAGTTTTGTGCAAACATATTTTAAGAGATGACAACAGTTTAGTTTAGAGAATTCTACTGCGAATATTTTCTATTTAGTTTTATCTTAAGTTAAGCTGAGAATTTATTTTATTTAGTAGGTTTCCAAATGGTTTAAATATAATCTGGAACTTCTTTTCTATTATGTAAATTCTTGCATAATACCTATATAGCTTTTTTCAAATCGTCGTATCAGTAATCGGAAGGTGTTACAAGAAAATCTGGTATGGAAAAACATTTAGATTTTAAGTACACTACTGAGCCCCATAATAATAGTTATTGGGTCACTTGGCCAAATTATGAATTGGATAGAAAAAGAGTTTTTAATATGTATTAAGATAAAAAAAATGACCAGATGATTTCAATGTTTCCAACTACAGTGCAACCTTGATATATCGAGCCTCGATATATCGAATTCCTTGATTAATCGAAGATTACTAATTCCCCTTGAAACTGCCTATCACTCCAATGTATATTTTTAACTCTATTATATCGAAGGACGGACATGTTTGGAGGACCTCGATATTTCGAATTTTCATTGTTTGCTTGGCTTGGCTGCACTGCACTTCTATACTATATCCAATTTCTGGTTAGAAAACCTCTCAAATATCGATGTTATTTTGATAAAACAGGAACTCAACGACTATCGTTCGAAATAACATGAATGAAAATTCGAAATTTCTTCCAAACAGTTCGCGACAGACAAGTGCTCATGTGTTTTGTGTTGTCTTTTGTTGTGTTCGTTAACGATTCTATTGTTATTCCGTGCAATTGCAAAACGTAAAACACTGTCATACGAAGAGAAACTGAAGATTATAGAGGCCGTAAATAGTACTGAGAGTAAGAAAAAAAAGCGATATTGCTAAGCAGTTTAGCCTACCAGCCATCACTCTATCTACAATATTAAAAAACAAAGAAAAGTACGAAAACCAAGCAAGGAAGTTCTTCATCAAAGGAACTTAAAAGGACCAGAATTTAAAGATATCGAAGGGTGTGTTCTGCAGTGGTTGAAACTGTGCCGAAATAAAAACTTATCTATGAGTGGACCAATCCTTCAAGAAAAACTCACAGAATTTGCTAAACGACTTGGTAAACCTAACTTCCATGCTATTAATGGCTGGCTGCACAACTTAAAACTTTAAGAAGAAAAATAAAATTGTTTTCAAAAAGGTTACCGATGAATGTGCAAGTGTAGACGATCAGGTGTGCACACAGTGGAGTGAAAAACTAGCTGGTGATGAAACTGGCCTTTATTACCAGTGCCTACCTGATAAAACCTTAACCTTCAAACGGGACCTTTGCCATGGTGGCAAAAACAGCGAGCTGAGAGTTAGAGTGCTGCTTGGAGCAAACCCGATGTATCAAAGAAATTCAAAGCTTGCCTATGGACTATAACATTAAGCCCGAGGTCTTGGATGAAGTAAGATATTTTTGGAAAATGGTTAACCGACCTCGATACAGAAATGAATAACAAGAAAAAGAAAATCCTCATTTTTATTGATAACTGTACAGCACATGGGATCTCCCAAAACTTAAAAACATAAAAATGTAAATAAAGCTCCTACTCCCAAATACGACATCCAAGCTACAGCCATTAAATCAAGGAATAATAAAAAAAACCTTGAAAGTTTCTTACAGGAAAGAAGTTGTGTGTCAGTTTCTTCGTGAAATCGAAGATAAAAACCCAACGAAAATCAACGAGCTTGATACCATGTGGATGGCTTCAAAGGCCTGGCCCAATTTGACGGAAAAAACAATTTAGAACTGCTTCAGGAAATTCGGGTTTAAACGACAATATCAACAGGAAGAAGTAAATGAGGAGGGCTGTAGTGATGTTGATACACCAACTAAAGATTATGAAACTTATGAACGATGGGGCGAGGTTACAAAGTCGCTAAACGATAAAAACCTAACTAACGTTCAAGGAGTTTGTTACTTTTGACGACGATCTATCTATTGACCTGTATGCGGTGAATTCAGCGATTCAGATATCATCACATCGGTTTTGAAAGAAACGGAAGAGGATGCTGGCGAGGATGATAAAAACAGCGAAGTCGAGGCACCCGGCGTAGGCACCACATATCACACTCCGTGGTGCGCGATATGCCACCTTGTGGAAATTCCTTCAATAGAAGACGGTTATGAGTGATCGAGCGATCCAATCCGTTATTGTTCTGGATGGTGCTTTGGATAAAGTGACACTTTCAGCTGCACTTAATCTTTTTATAAAATGATTACATATCCGCTAAACTGATTACATTATAATTCAATAAAATGTAATTTCTCTAATTGCAGTGAGTATACATTTCTTTTATCCCATGATTCGTATTAAAAAACTAATCACAGACATTTCTCGTGAACCTCTATAATCTATTATATATCGATGTCAGTAAGAAATCACCTC
Source organism: Symmerus nobilis (assembly GCA_027564815.1). NCBI lineage: Eukaryota > Metazoa > Arthropoda > Insecta > Diptera > Mycetophilidae > Symmerus > Symmerus nobilis. Next base: position 16,079 of record JANTOP010087862.1, read on the forward strand.
GATAAACTGAACCTCGTTATATCGAAATCCTCGATATATCGAAGATTTCTCGTTCCCCTTCAGATTCGATATATCGACGTTGCACTGTAATAGGAATTTTCAAGAATAGAATTTTCTTGAGTTCAAACATTTTCTAGAACTCGTAATTATTTTATAATTTTTTCATCAGAATGTTCAGGATGAATTTCAAAGATTAATTAATATCGGAAAGGAATGAATTTGGTGAATATACACTAATAGACATTTATATAATTTAAGGAAAATATATTACAAAATAAATTTATTTATGAAGCCAATGAATAGTGCATTTCGTTAATTCTTCAGCTTAGATGTGTCACAAAAAATCATTGAAATGCACGAAATGATTGTTGACAAAAGTAGAGAAAAATATTGTGAAATTTTAAAAAGTATACGGTACATTAGTAATTTTATCGCAATGGTTCTCAAATTTTAATTAGGTACTTTCAAGAACAACTAAACAACTTCAATTACATACATCCTATATAATGTATCATAGTCTTACTAACAAGTGAAATATGAAATCGAAATCTTATAAAATATTATTGTACCGATATTGAATATTTAATGACAATAAATCAAAATTAAATTAAAGTAATTAAATACAAATTTCGGTAAGTAATGAAAATAAGTTGAAACTTTTGTCAGACAATATATAGCGAATATATATCGACAGGTATATATTACTGAGTGTTGGAAAAGCACTACTCATTATACTAAATTATATATACGAGGATCTATAAATAAGTCCGTGAAAAATGACAGAAAGAAAATTTTGGTGAATAAAATTCACTAGATTAGGTATTTTCAAGGTAATCGCTATATACCGCAAGGTATACCGTGTATACATCCAAAACAACTGTAACCATACATCTATAATTATACCAACCGGGTTGGTTGATATGATCGTACCTTGGCCGGCGCCGATTCCCGTAAAAAGTCCCCGTAATGTTTATAAAGTGATGTTTTGATTTGCGTGCGAAGGGATTTCCACGCAAGAAATACAAAACACGTATAATTAACACCCGAAATTTACTTTTTTCCATGTTTGCCAAAACACATGAGGTACTATATGCTTTCATTGGTTGTTAGAGTGGATTTAGTAAACACAGATCTCTCTGAAAATTGTAATGTGGCCTATTGAAATATGACACTTCCTAGATATGCGATTGATGCGCCATATATTCGATTTGTCACGGACTTATTGAACGATCCTCGTATTATGTTCGATACTTCGATACTTTACAATTAAAACAATAAATTTAATTATTATAATAATGAGGAAATAATTTAATTCAATTTTAAAGGTATTATTTGGGATTGTCATGTAATAATGTAATCAAAGGGATTTTTTTTGCATTAATTGAATAATTAAATAAAAATGTTGAAATGTAAAACAAATTTATTTTATGTTTTGCAATGATTTATATATAATGGGTAATTACAATGATTACATTTAATTCCAATGATTCCAAATAATTCCAATTAAAATAATCCATTAACACACAGCTCAGAGCACTTTGTTCTACATAAATATTTATCCAGGATATTTTAATTTACATAACATCAAAATAGGATCGCACCTTTGTTATCGTTAAATATACATAATTTTTGTAGTTCTGTACTAATTATATCGAAAGGATAAAAATATTACCTAAAATAAAGACGATAAGTAAGGTGCCACCCTGCTTAAAATACATGATCCAATTAAAATTGAGGCAAAGAAAAAGAAAACGGGCGAGTTGACATTAGTAAAAGTACTTACAAAAGCCTTCGGCATTAATTGAACTATCGATTTTCCCTGTATATATATACAAAATAGTAATATATTGATGTGATTAGTTTTATTGTTGCCATCTAAAAAGATCTAATCTATACGAACAATGCTATACGTTGTCGTAAGCAACGTTTTCAATTAAAATGAAACGTATTTGTGGGCGGATAGATTGGATATAATGGTCGATGTTCATAAATCAGTTAAAATTATTATAGGTCTAAATGAATTTGAATTTAAAACCACACCACCCCGATAAATTCTAATGATACATATTTGGTATATCTTCTTCGATATATCGTTTAATTCGTATCGGTGTGATGGATTGAGGTTTTTCAAACTCAAATTACATTAATTGGGAGATAAGGCATTAATCTTCTATTTGGGTGCTCATTACAAGTATGAATAATTGTTTAATATAAAATTTTACTTAATTAATTCACCTCAACATATTCGAGAATTTTAAAATATGAAATCTGAAAGATATCAGCCGAATAATTGTTTGAATTTTAATGAAACCACATTATTCGTAATGAAGAACATATAGACTTTTTTATATTAAAATGAGACAAGGTCGGCGGTTTACTTCTAAATCTAAATAAATTTATGGAAATGAAAAGCCCCATTTGAGCTTTATTCGATGATTTACATTTAACATCAATTACATTACATGGATACAAAGAGAAAGTAACTAATTGTAACGATTAACAGGATATATACGGAAAGAACATAAAATGATCAAATGTATACAAATTACATATAAACTATTAAGTGATAAAAATCTACACACATAAAACACATATAGAAATATGTACTCGTAACTTCTGTAATGATTGGAAGGAGTAGTTGGAAACGCTTATTTGTTGGCACGTAACTAAATGCATAAAAAAAATAAATTTAGACAATTTTTTGTAGATTTATGACCAAGGACATTTGGAGAATTATGAATTCTCACATAAAAATTATAGTTACTCTTTAATATACTTACTAGTATATCTCTTAAATGAATGACTACTAATATTATGGGCAGATAAAATTACATTGTGAGTATGCGATGACCTCAAATCTGCGTATTTAATGATCCATTTGGGATCTTGACGAAACTTTCATTTCTGGAATCATTTCGGGGATATTTATTTCTATTATTTATTTCTTTAGTTTGGTCCCGCTAATTACAAAAATATCTTGGGAGAGGGTTTAAATAATTCGGGTTTTCAAATTATCTGCAGTAAATTCGAAACTTCTTAATCAAGTTTATTACAAGTTCTTGCATTCGAGGTTGTCTTATTTCGAAATTATAGGTTTATTTAATTTTATGTTGATGGTAATGGAAATGTAATTCTCCACTTTTAAATGGTATTATGAATATGATATCATCTTTTACCATTTCTCCACGAGCAGCATAGGCACTTCCATATGGAAGTTTTGGTGACTTAAGGGGATCGCCCCAATTGTAATTTTGAAAGAATCGATTTTTTGAAGTATAAGTATCTAAAAATATGTCCTCAAAATTTCAAGTAGACTCGAATTAAATTGAATGAGATATTGGCTTTGAAAGAGAAGCATGTCTTACTCTGCTCTGAAGTTGAAACTTTCAACCCATTTTTCTCAAATTGGCATTTCTCAAATCGATGAACAAGATTACTCAAAAACTACTGAACCGATCTTTTGAAATTTTTCAGGTTTATTCAATACATAAAAATCTAGTCTTTAATTGAACGATTTTTTTTCGACAACAACTTTTTTTTAAACAGCCAAAAAACGGCCGTTTTATTTTGTGAAAATCGAACCATTAACTTTGACTATCCGCCATTTTCTCAAAAATGCATATTTTTTTAAATCCCTCGATTAAAGACTAGTTTATGGTTGTTATTTAAATAAATCCATTTCCATTTTTTGTTCATACAAATTGAATGAATTCGTACCGCGTTATATGGAATCAAGAAATCATAAATTAACGATATGGCCGATATTGTTAGGGTTGAGGTTGGGGAATATTTTTTTGATACAAAAAATATTCGAGTGGATCGGTGAAAAAATCATAAATTAACGACATGGGGGATATTGTCAGGGTTGCGGTTGAGGAATATTTTTTTGATAGGAAAAATTATAAAATTCGGGTGGATCGGTCAAAAAATCACAAATTAACGACATGGGGGATATTGTTAGGGTTGCGGTCCCCCATATCGGTAATTTTTTATTTCTTGACCGAACCACCCTCAATTTGCAATTTTTATCGAAAAAAAAATATTCCCCGACTACAACTCTAAGAATATCCCTATACCGTTAATTTGTCATTTCTTGACCGAACCACCCTCAATTTGCAATTGTTTCATTAAAAAATGTTCCCCAACCTCAATCCCAACAATATCCCCCATATCCTTAATTTATGTTTTTTTTTCGATCCACCCGAATTTTATCATTTTTTATCAACAAAATGTTCCCCAACCTTAACTCAAAGGATGTCCCTCATCTTACCATAGATAAATTTTTCAAACC
>JANTOP010087873.1:0-20362 GCA_027564815.1 Symmerus nobilis
CAAGGCATAATTCCCAGCAAGATTTTTTTTGTCACAGAGTACTCTCAGGCCTAACTATTTGCGACAAGTCGCAACCTATTTCGATGATCGTAAGTGTAGTCGCAGATTGCACGCCCGAATACCTATGTTTCGCCTCCAGTTAAATTTGTGATGATCTAAATTTCTCTTTATGCGATCGCATTGCGATAAACACAACTTGGCCTCATTTGAGATCACCCAGCGATGACTTCTGTAAGTTTTGAGACAGAGATCGTAATACGGTAGATTTGAGATCTGTAAGAGTTAAATATAATATAGGTATTCGAAAACGCGTCAACCGCAGAACACTCGCAGGCTTTCTCTTGCCGCATAGTACTCGCAAAAATCTTCCGTATGTACCGTGTAAAAACAGTATTGAGTGTATTGATATTCACTAAACCTTACACCAAAACCTTGATTTCGTTTTAATCTATATCCGTAGTATGGAATAATTTGTCATCGGCATTTACAAACTGAACATTTATCATAAAAACATGTTCATTCACGAATTTCCTTATTCTTTATTTCTTCAAAAAAAAAATTTTTTTTTGATAAGACTGACTTTATAAAAGTTAAATTTTTTCCCATTATATATTTCCATAATCATATTTCTAGTTTTCTTACAATGTAGCCCGAATCCGAGTGCATTTACTCTACTATGAATACATTGTGTGGTCACTGGTCACCATTACCACACAAACCAACCGATAACAATTAGTTTAGCGTGGGTGTGCGAAAAAACTGATAAAAAAAATACAAATCTCTTACTACCAGTACTTTTATTTACTTCCCTTATCAGTCTTCAATTTTTTATGTGATGTCAGACCAGCTTATCATATATTTTTTTAAGTTGTCCTGGGATGAAAGAAAGCGTACCGACCATAAACCAATTGATTGTTTTATTAATACCGGTACCCACCCACCGGTAGATATTTTCTAAATTCTATAGATCCACTTCTTAATTCAAGAAATTAATTTCTATTTTAATAATTATCTATTTAATATCTTAATTGTTCAGAAAAGGTAAGTTAAAAATTGAGGTTATCAGAGGTTAATCAAATGCAATGCAATGAACATGTTAATTATATATATTTTATACTAAATCAGAGAAAAAAAAGATAAATAAATAAATTATTATCATCTTGATTAAAAGTATTTACATATTTTTCTTAACATGAACACGTTTTACCTGATCGCTGATCAAATAATTCAGGGGAGAGAGGTAGTTATAGCGATCATACATTTAATGCGTGTATTTAAACTTTACTTGTTTTTCATACAAATCATAATATAAATTAGTCGGCTATTAAAATATTTTATTAAATACAAAACTGATTTGTAGATTTAACATATTTTTTTTTATTTTTTGTCATGGAATATTGAAATATTTCAAAATATATTGTACAAGATCTTTACTTTGATCGAAGATAAAAGATTTTGATATGCAAGTGAAAATCAAAATTAAAAAATGTAAAATATAATATCTCGTTTTAGAAAGGAATATTAAGATTTTGCAAATCAATTATAACAATTTTATTTGAAAATGGGCAGCTAATTGAAGTAATATAAGTAACTCATCAGTGTCATGGAGCCAACATATTTATATTATAGATATTTCAATATTTGGCCCGTTCAATCAATCGTTTTTTTTTTTTTATATTCAATCAATTCTATTCGATCGATCTGACAAATTGAATCAATGTTTGATTTTAATATAGGAAAAGAGACGAATAATAAAAAATCGTTGATGGTCAAAGCGCATTTGAAACTAAAAGCCATCAATTACTTGCTTTGTAATCTGATATTTTAGGTCGTTTTTTTAAAGGTTTATTAGAAGTATGGATTTATGTAATAAATTTGATTGGTTACAGTAACAGATCAATTTGGTGAAATAACAATTAATTTTTTTATTTTTTCGCTGAATAAAATATGAAGGACGTACGTCGTTTTTTATGATTTATTATTGGTTTGGTTATCTGAACGGATCCATTGAATTTTTGGATCAAATGAATACAGATATCCCTGGCTTCATTTTTGATATTTCGAGAGATTATATATTTAGAGTCATACAGCCATACAGTGGTTCACGACACAAATTTGTAAGATTTACTTGATTAAATATCGTATAAAAATCGAAAAATTATATACGGAAAGCTAGAATCTCTGTCGAGATTCGAAACTATATAATTATCGATTTAATAATATTTTCAAAAAATTCTTACCGATTTACGAATAAATCTCGTTTTGAAAAACGATCTTCACTATATGCAAATTCGCAGCCAAAGGCTTCGAAAGTTGAACAAATTTGTACCTTTATGAATACCGAGACTTGAATAAGGCACATTTTTTAGCGATATTTATTTATTTATGAATTTTGAGTATTAAGGGGAGGTAACACTTTGGAAGGCCAAACAATAGGCGTTCTTTAAGAATTTTTTTTTGGGAAGAAGGAATAGAAAAACCTTATTATTTGTTTAATTAATTTACTTGTATATTTAAAATTAAAGAATTTTATTGAAAATATCCAATGTTATGAGTTCCGATAGAAGGGTATATGCTTAAATATATGGCCTAGGGCGTTGACAGACTGGAGCGTCCAATTTCCACCTGAAATCAATTTCTGGTTAATTTTCTTATAAATTAAGCCTTAACTTAGGATCAACAGGCCTGATTTCTGATTGATTTTGAACCGATTGAAAATACTTTTTATAAAGTAACATCAAAATTTGACAATTCCTCGAGCAGTATCTCATCCGCAAAAATAAAGAAATCAAAAAATTGAAAATCCACCCACTTGATCCCTAAGTTAGGCTATTTTAATCATAAAAATGAAAGGGCAGGTAAATCGTATGCAAAATACGATCTGTAGGCTGCCAAATTGCAGATAAAAACATATTTTCGAGAAAAACGCGTTTAAAGTTTCTATGTGAAAAATCAATTCTATGTGATTATGCCGAAATTACTGAGCGGATTGACAAAGTTGATGAAAAGAATTTGTAGGTAATTAAATTACCTTTAAATTATGATCTTATTTAACCATATCGATCAATTCTAACTCGAGAAATGTTCAAATATGTAAGCCTACCTATGAAAAAATTTCAAGAATTATCAAAAATTCATATCTCGAAATTCTATCCATAGACAACATTTTTATTGCCATTTTCATAGCGGGTCAATGTACACTGTACAGTTCATACGAAAAGTATAGTGGCACCTATTACATCACAGATATTTTATTTTATTTTGGCGCATTGTGTAATTTAAATAAACAAATTAAATTAAATTTAGGCAATGAAATTAAATTACAAATACAAACAGTTATTTTTTAAATTTTATTGTAGTGAGACTGGCATTTAATCCAATTTTTTACTTTTCTAATTGCCATCATTTGAAGATGCGTAAAACCTTAACTCATCAAATTGCACTGCTTAACTATAACGTTTAACCGATTTACGAGCTATGACTGCCAAAATATGTGGCTACCGGATACTTGTATCGTTTCCCATAGCCTAGAATACTGCGCTAGCTTTTTATGGGCACAATGATTAAATAAAATTATTAAATTTATGAAACTAATGGTTTTTCTGAGAGAGCGGAGTGTATACAACAATTTTTAATGTATAAGCAGAAGATTTCAAATTAATTCCATTCATTTATTAGTTTTAGTAATATTAACGGGCCAATTAATTCATTTCTATTTTTAAATTATTTATTAATTCATTTTTATTAAAATTTTTATTCAGTTTTTATTCCTCCGAATATGAATTTAATTTTAAAAATCATGCAAATAATTTAGAATTTAAAAAGGTTATAACACTTTAGATTTAAACAGCAACTTACTAATTTGCTTTCAGATTTTCTAATTATGCGGAATGTATTTCTTTGTCTATTCATTGTCTATCACTAGATATTCAATTTGGAATTTTACGAATCCATAGGAACCTCCTACCAATTTTTATTAGGATTTCAGTTCCTTAATAATTTGTCCTGAACCAATGAATAGATATTGTTAAAGTATAGACTATTAAGGAAGCAATTATATAACTTTCCTAACTAGTAGTAACTAACTTCCTATGATAGGAGAATGTCCCTTAATTTAGAAAATCGAGTTCTGAATTTAATTGGAAACATCTGCGAATAATCAATGGGAAATGTGAACCCATTGCCTCTATCTTCGGATGTCCTCACCCGATTTGTTATATGTCAATTTTAAATATCAGGACAACGTCTCTGAATTAGAAAAAAATATCAAAATGATTAATTCTTTAGTCAAACAATCGAGTTTTGAATTTTAAATTGAAATGAAACCCAATGGGAACGAAATAAATTAATTCAGGATTCCCTCATCAGAAACGTATGATTTATACTTTAAATGGAAAAAGAACCTAGCTAGGAAATAAAGGTCATAGAAGACAGAAATTTGGGGATAAGCACAGAAAAGGCTTCTTAAAAAAAATCGATAAAAATTTGACAAAATTAAGAAAGTTGGATTGCCTCCCGGGTTATCGAGATATTTCTTGCAGTCATTCAATAGACGGTATGACTACAGAAACTCGTAACTAATCCATCTTAACACCTTTTATATTTTACGAGAGATTAATCCCTACAGGTCTAGAAAAGAATGGAGGACAAAACGTTAAAAATCGGGAATATTAGGGAATATTTAAGCAATTTTGCATAAATATATGCTTGCAAGCAATTTATTTTGGGAAAAATTTGAAATTTCTTGGAAGGAACCTATTTCTGGATAGAAAATAGATTTTAAAACGTAAGAAATTAAGTTCGAAATTTACAGCTTTTTATGAGCTTAAAAATGATTGAGAAAGATTTTACCGAAAATTTCATATTTTATCTAAATTTAATGAATCGAATAAAAATTAGATTTCAAATTATATAAAATGACATTTAAAATTTAAGCTTTCAATGAGTTTTCAAAATTTTCAAAACCTTATTTTGGAAAAAGGAGCAATTTTATTAAAGGGCCGTTATCTGTATAGAAAACAGATTTTTAAACGTAAAAAATTAAGTTTGAAATTTAGAGCTTTCGTTGCACTTTTAGTGCAATAGTTCGGATAAGCTTTTGGCGAAAATTCCATATATCATTTAAATTTGATGAATAAGATCAAGATTCCAAGCCAAATTATATAAAATGACAGTTTTATTTTAAGCTTTCAATAAGCTTTCGAGATTTTTGAAGCTTTTTTTGGAAAATTTTTTATATCGCTAAAGGACCGTTATTTGGATAGAAAATTGATTATAAAACGTAAAAAATAAGGTTTGGAAAATAAAGCTTTCTGGGAGCTTTTAAGTTTTTACAAAGCTTTTGAACGAAAAGTTTAGTTTTCATATTTTTGTATTTTTCCTTAACTAATTTATAAACTTCCTGCATCATTACATTTTCTTGGATCCGAAGAAAATTATCGGGAAATCCGGGTTAAATGTCGCGATGTCCGATATTCAAATTTCTCGGTGCGGGGCTTTACGAATTTTTGATTTTTCATTCTGATCTATTTCAACATTTCTGAAATATTAATTTTTTCAAATTTTACAAGGTGGGATCTGGATGACGAAGGAAGGAGTAATCTGCAGAAATTTTAATTTAAAGAAGGGTGTCCCTTTTTATATGTCTTACTTAATTTCTTAAAATTAATTACATTTATCAAGGTATTTTCATAATATTCCGACGATAAATTCAACTGGTAAAAATTTCCAGATATTTCTAACTTGAGAATGTGTCCCTGTAAATCAACAAACAATTGTACCACTCTCAAAACGACAGTTAAAAAATATCCCAATAAATGTCTATTTGTCTAATTCTATTTAAACAACTTCAACATTTCGACTACTATATTAAATTACACTCGATTTTGTTGTTTAAGTTGTTTAAAAACTAAAAATGCATTTAACTTATTTTACTTATTTAACTTAAAAACAAATAGAGAGAATTTATGTATTCGTCGCATATAAACAATTATATTTACATGAATTTTTTAAAACTGCCATAGATTTCCAATAGCCACATACGAATAATTGTGTCTGACGGTTTAGTCGGAATAGGATTTTTATATCGAAAAAAATTCCTTTTGAAGAAAAAGGCACTAAATCGTATTTTATTTAACAATATTTCTAAATAATGTACCCAGAGTATTACGATCTCTATATTAGTCTCTCAATTAGATTGTTAATGTTACGCGGTTGGATATTTTTAATAATAGACAAGATTTATATCTTACTTGGGATTGTTTTTGAATGGAAGGAAAAGAAGGTGAAGAGAAACCATTCTATTTTATTTCTTAGTTATACATTATTATGCAATTTTGATTTTATTTGATTTTTTAATTATTTTGGTTCCGGATTTTATTATTATAATGAAGTACACATGCAAGTATATAAACGTTCCCCATACAAATTTCGAACAATAGCGGTTGTAAAGTCGACCCAAATTCTCTATTTTCCATTTTTGCTAATCTAATTTAATATAGATTTAATTTAATTAGTTAATTATTATTATTCTGGTCAAATATTGTGTTGAGATTAATTTATACGTTCCCAGAAATTAATATTCGGGGAAAATAAACCACCCTCCAGAATTGTATACGTTACATTACCGAAACGAAAATTTTTAAATGTGTTTAGAGAAAAAATACCCTCTATGTTAAAACAAGATTTAATTTCCCAAATTTGAATATTTTTTGAAAAATTCAAAAGATGTGGAAAATGAATTAAAATCACCTATTGACCAGTTACCTTGTTTTTAAAAAGGTGTTTTCTTTAAAAAGCAAAACAGATTTATCCGGTTTTTTCTCTCTCCCAAATATTTATGATTTTTATGATGAATATTTAATTTTTAAAAGACAAACCAATATATAGGGTTCCAATGTTGGCTTAACTAATCCAGATTTTTTTCATATCAAAAGTAAATGCAGCTGCTTTTCCGTTTTTATAATTTTTTTTTCTCCGAACCCAGCTAACACTACCACAAGTGTACAAATTGAAATTTTACCTCAGATGTTCAATGGAAGTATACATATACGGGAAAAATTGCCAATAATGTACCTTTCATATAGTTTGGTTAAGGCTTTAGGGTCGTGTGTGTACCATTATTTAATAAATTATAATACATTTATATTTACAACCATATGGGACAGTAAGATATATCAAAAATTGAATAGTTTTTTTTGGTTGTAACGACTTTAAAATATTTCTATATAATACACATATTTAATATTAAGTATACAATTTATTAACAGATGAATATTTTTTTATATATAGGGGCTTATTGGTTTATAGGAAAGAAACAATTGCTGCCGTCTCTGTCTCGCCCCTAACAATATCATTTAAATATCTAGAGAAAAGCGACGGTAATAGACATCAAATTAACTTAAAAAATGTAACCGTTTTGTTGTCATAGCAATCGAGCTTATTATAATGATATTCATAAATGTCGTAAGTACTACAGGCGGGCCACCAGCTTTTCATATGCTGTGGTATTAATTTAACTGAACTGAACTGAACTGAAGTTAACAGTAGAAGTGGTGTTCTCAAGAACAGCCAATATTCAGGTTCATAAAATCTTAGAACAGAGCCTGGTTGTTTCTATGGAAATGTAAGAAAGACCTGGGGACTTTCCCTGGAAAGACCTGGTAACCTTGCATTATTATTTTTTAATTAATATTACAAATGAGACTACAACGGCTCTAAACCAATTATTGGACGTAGTAATGCATATTATCGAATAGTACCTACAATATAATAGTATAATTCTAGTATAATACTATTAAATTATAGTATATTAATTAACGATTGATAAGAATTTACTTAAGATTAATGAGAAACACACCTCCCTTCACTCGATTGTAGAATCATATCTGGTTTTCTGGGGTGTGAGTATGATCGAATCATATCGACTCGACTTGATAAAAATTCATACATATTTTTATCTGCACAGTTTTTTACTATGTGTTTTTATCGACTCGACTCGACACGACTCGATCATACTCCCAGCCTTGGCCTCCGTGGTCGTATCGATATCAATGTCATGATGCGCACTTTAGAGTACGATCACACGAGAACAAGACGTGACATTATCCCGGAAACCGAATAAAATCGAAGTGAGTCCGGTGAATCTGGACCGATTGAGGCTCGTACGATGCAATGGATTGCCATTCGATGCCCATAAGTCACATGTTTCATCATCGGAGGATTTATAAACGCCAGCACAGATCAAAATCCCTAGATAAGCATCAAATTCGATCTCATTAAAAATCCCATTCCTTGGCCTTCGTCGGATTCGATTCATTCCATTGAGCAATTTCTAGTCACCCTTTTCGATTCGTTTCCCAGATTATAAGGTGTTTTGCATGTCATTTGGCAATATTTCGTTGAAAATATCCAACCAGATAGACACTGGTCATATACGACACGAACCACCTACAAGCAATTCACTATATATTTGATTCATGGAATATGATTGGGAGAATTGTTACCTGCTTGCCGTACGATGTTATGACAACAAGTTTGAGATGGTGGTTGAGGATCCTTTTGCCACTCGGTTCCAGCGCGTGAATCGAAAAATCCAGGATATTCAATCGTACTGTCCTCTTCGATAGACTCGTTATCCGACAGCCGAATCCATATTTGCCAGGGGTAAAACATCCTCAACATCAGATTCTTCTTCATTTGGTGCCAGCCAATCAGTATCGAACGGAACATCTTCCCTGAATCCTCATCCTCATCGTTTTAATCGTCGGCCAACGTCATTGTGATTTCACCACTCGTTCCAACACCATCATTTACTTTACAGCAAACCAATTACTCAAATAATTCTATTCTATTACTCTAATGATTATTCTATTCCAATGCCGAATGAAAACAAAGCGCAAAGCAAGAGAGTACCCGGGTATATCAATATTGAAAATAGGAGAATGACAGTCGAAATTATAACTTCAGTTTGGAACACTGAGGTTCAGATTTTCAGATCTCTCTTGGAAAGTTGAAAATCAGAGATTGTAGTGGGACTATTGCACTTCAGAATTGGAATAATTTTAGAAATCTTCCATTCCACAGGAATGTAGGACCTGATGATAAATACATAAATTAAAAATAAACGTGTCATATGGTAAGATTAGCGGTAGAATTAGCTTAAGGAAATTTAATGAAATTAGAACTATCCCTACGGAATACGACTTAATACAATTAGTGTCCCGAAAGACACAGGACTTAATAAAAAAAGCGAATTCTGGTGGCGTTGGACAGGTACATCAAAAGACAGGGCAGATTGGACAGAACAGAACAACAAAAGTACATCCTTCATTCACATTCTCTCAAATTTTCATGACATTTGGTTCATTAGAAGCCGAGATTTCGCACTCAAAGTGAGAGTACCATTTTAGCATCGGTCGAAAAATGAGTCTTGAACTCTTAAAAGAGCAAACATTAAGTTCTGTTTTAAGCTTGGTAAAACTTGTACCGAAACGTTTCAATTTATGACAATTTATCGTGACAATTGTTTATCCCGTAGCAATGTTCGCGTTTTCAAGAGGGCCGTGAAGACTTGTGGGTCGACGAGAAGTCGGGCCGGCCAAAATTGGCCGTGGTCAATAAAAACATTGAAATTAAGAGTGAATTCATAAAAAATGACCCGAACGAAATCTTCATTTCGTTACATGGAAATTGAGTTAACATCTCCAAAAATTCGATTCACCGCATTTTAACCATCACCCACTCACTATATTCGCTTGATTTGGCCCCTTGTGATTTTTATCTGTTTGGAATAGTTCATTTGCCGATGAAAGGACAACGCTATGTGGACATTGAAGCCATCGAAAAGGTGTCGACCGACCGATTATTAAGGACATTCCGAACAATGACCTAAAACTATCATTCGAAATGATTTTTGACCGTGCAAAACGCTATATTTACGCAGACAGATACTATTTTGAATAAAATAAAATCGCTTTTGCAAAATAATAAATTTTTGTTGTTTTTTTCGATCAGCCCTGTTTCTATCGGGATACACCTTCTAAAGTTAATCGTAAAAGGAAAATCAACTAATTGTGTAATATTTAAAAATGAAAACTGAGAATTTAGGAATGAACTTGCCGCATTAATTGAAGGAGCAGTATTGCAGGTAACAATTAGATTCATTTGAAGTAAACTCCAGCGTATCATCTTCGATAGAGTGAACTAGACCATCGGCCTTAAAACTATTCCACAACAGTTTCTCGAGAAGAGAGGAACGGAATAATTGAAACGAGTGAAAGAATAAAATTGAATTTTCCCAGCAATACGAACCCAAAATTCTAAATTAATTGGTGTCAATTCAAGTATCACCAACGGACCTACTTAAAATTCAATTAATTAATTAAAATTATAAACAAATATATTTAATTATTTTTATTTTACCAATATTTATAAATCTGATGATTTTAATAATTTAAATAAGATTAATTATTCTCTTAATTTAAATCTAATTTAAACTATAATCTTAATTTAAAAGCTTCGAACTATTTTGTAGCTATTTTCGAAGTCTCGAAACGTCCAAGATTTCGATTTTTAATTCATCAAATTTCTAAAACGATAACTTCGTCCAACCAGGGGACCGCCTGTACGTTATGCAGACCGTATATGTGTTATAATAAATATAATACCTAATTTCATATTTAACTATTAGCCTAAACGGATATTATAAGCCCGTTTCGGTCAGAAACTTTTAAAAAAAAATTTTTAACTTGATAAATTTACTGATTTTCAAGTGGTGAATGAACCGTAAGCGCGCTGCTAGTTTTTT
This sequence comes from Symmerus nobilis, assembly GCA_027564815.1. Taxonomy (NCBI): domain Eukaryota; kingdom Metazoa; phylum Arthropoda; class Insecta; order Diptera; family Mycetophilidae; genus Symmerus; species Symmerus nobilis. The sequence continues at coordinate 10,808 of JANTOP010087873.1, forward strand.
CTGTTCAAATTTAAATTGAATAACACTTTTTGTGGACAGATTTTTCTAATCTTTTTCCAAAAAAAAAAAAAACGAAATGATTTTTTTTACTATCCCTAATCATAGTAAAAATATTTTTTAATCGGTCGAGTAGTGCGGAACAATACTCCGCACACTGCATTCAACAAAAAATGCCATCACATATTTAAGAGATTTCAGATAATAATAAAAAAAAAACCGGATTGGATAGATGATACATTTTCGTCATTTTTAAATTATATACAATTTAATTTATAATATTAAAGATCGTCTAATATATTGAATAGAAATAAGTATGGAAAATATAAAGCTAATCCGGACATTTAAAATTAATTTAATATAAATATAAATTGGGGATTATTGATGGGCAAACTGATTTAATGAGGAAGAAACATTTCAAAATGTAGGTTTATTTACACGCATTTTTTTTTTTTTTTTGTATAAATATGTACGATTTTTTTTTTAATCAGCTTAATTTTTCTTGATTTTCTTATTATACAAAAATATATATGTATTAAGTTAGGCATATGTTTAACACACCATTTATTGGTTTAAAATTAATTTTATGTTAATTTCTTCTTACAGATTTTAAGTGTGACTAAATTATGTGTAACGGAGTAGTAATGGAATTGGGTATTTTTTTTAATTTGATATTATTAAGATTTTTATTTGAGGCAAAAGAACATATTAAAATTAATTAAATATTTAAATTGAATATTGGTATATACATATAAGGTGAGAATATGATTATATTGACAGTCAATTAATTTATTGAATTGATAAGAAAATTCTTTTAAAAAGCATTTCTCTGAAACTTTATCCATGTAATTTACAAAACCGTTTTTTAAGTTAATTATGTGCTGCAAAACGAGTTTTTTGACTGTCAAATATTTTGGATGCGATTAACTATTTTCCTGTAGATAATTAATTTTTAAACCTGTGATTTTACATTTTAACAATTTCTATATATATATATATATATATACAAATATTGTAAGACAAATAGTAAACATTTAAAAAAAATGTTTCTTAAGAAATACATTTTGTTAGCTTTACCACACACCATCTATTATACGAGACAAATGTTTGCAAGAATCAACATAAAATTGTCTTAAATAAATTTCCGTCCCGTAAAAACACAACCCATTTAGCACATAAAGGTGCGGATCAATTTTGATTCGGTCCGTTTATTTAAAAATCTCATTTTCACAACTTTGCGATCAGGTGTTTGCACAGCAACGTAAACAGAAACGGGCGAATCCTGGAAACAGGTATATGGGGCTGATAGTAATAACCTGCAACCGATGTTCCCTTTTCAGGAAAAATAATAACAAAAATCATTTTTATTGTTAATTAGGATCTCTTTTAGGTAAATAACATTTAAAATTGGTGGTGATTTTATTTCATGACGAACGTGCTAAAATAGGGCGGAACATCCATTCTTATTATATTCGTCTTGCATGTAATATATAAATTATTTATTTTCGTTGGTTATTTATTATGGGATTTCTGATTATTTATTATTCAAAAAAATATTATAATGAACCCGAAAAAAAGATGATTTTTTTTTTAAAAAGAAAAAGAATTATTAATAAATAATATTTATTTACCTCTATTTCAATTTTTTTTCATCTTTACTTGGATGGACAGAGAGGCGATAGGAAACCAAAGGGAAAAAAACATCTTACAAATTGACTTTAAAAGACTAGTTGTGTGGCCATAATTTTGATATTTTTTAAGTTATGTTCTACGAAAAAAGAGTTCTTAATAATTTTAGCAAATAAAAGAAAAGGTTTTTTTTATTAAAAATATATAAATTCTGGCTTATTTGAATTGGACTTTTTCTCGACAATTAATAGGTCAAAAGATAGTTTCAATGGACGGACTTTCATCTGTAATTTATATCATTTCTAGACGATTTATTTAATTTAATTAATCATTCATAGTCTTATCAATAGATAAATATAATATAAGATTAAATAAATAATTTTAAAGTTAATATTTTGAATTTGTCTGGGGCTAATGAACAGCTTTTTCTTCAGATAAATAAATCCTATTATCAAAGTCGCTACACAAAAAAATTAAGAATTGTTAGTTAAATTTACTGATTTCTAATGGGTGACTAATTACATAAATTATCTGTTTAAAGTAGGCAATTCAAGATTCTAGTGAGAAAAATTTTTAAAAAACCTGAAAAAAATTTCGTTTTTAAATAAATATACATTCAATTAGTAAAGAATTCTATATATGCATACATTGTTCGTATAATTTCTATACCACATTTGCGCGAATGTCTCCTTGGTCACGCAAAATTTATCACGTATACAAAGTACACGAGGGGTTAATGTTTTGGGCTTTATAAGTTGCATGTCTGACAATCGCTGGTATTATTTAGAAAAAAACGCTTTTTATTTCTTGTTTTGTTCGTATTTAATTCGTTTCTTTTATTTTTAAATTTTATTATTAGAATTTTTGAAATAAAAACATCGCGTAGTACATGATTTACGGATTTAGTAGAATGTTTATGGAAATTAGTTGAATTGTTTCGTTTTATTTACCACCCGAACAATGCAAGCTTTCTGAAGCAAGACAAAAAAATGTAATTCATTGTCCTGTATTTTTTATTGGGCAAATCGGGTTTATCAACTTATGTTGAAATTAATTATGTCATATTTTACGAAATATTTAATTTATTGTAGGCTAATCTAGTTAATCTATCGTCTTCGTCGCTTCATTTCTTTAAGTGACGATGTTTTCTCTGGTATGTCCGCTTATTTGAAATTCTTTACATTAAGAAGAACTCGACAGTTATCTAGGAGTTTTATGATATATATAACTAGATAATCTGAATTTCCTTTACTTCCTTGACAGATTCTTGAACAATCAGAATCTTCGTCAGCCTTTAAAAACGATTTTTTACATTTCATAAGACATTGTTGACCGGCTACGAGTTAACTCGTGTTTTCATGACCAAAAAATGTAAAAAAAAATGAAAAATCTTAAATTTTAAAATGTTTAAAATAATTAAATAATTTTTTAATAATTTAATTATTTATTTATTAATAGTTTTTTTAATTTAATTTAAAATTTTCAATTTTTTGTTGTAAAATTGCCGGTTAAGAGCAATTTCAGTGCAAATTGAGGTGTACTTTTCTCAGGAACTACTAGGCCGTTTCCGTCGAAATTTTGCAAGCATGTATTTTACTTGAAAGGAAGCAAATAGACTAAAGGATTTGTTAAAATAATTTATGTGGAATTTTCTATGAAGCTCAAAGTTAAGTAATTTTCTTGTGTAGGCTAAAACCTTGTAAAAAATCATAATCAAAATTAAAAAAAAAGCCCCCGTTGCTCTGATGACAGGCAGTAGTGCCACCTTTCCTCCAAAAAAAATTTAAGTGAATAGGACATTTATGAAGATTAAAATTTTATGAAAAGGAAAATCGTTTTTTTGATCCACCACAAGGAAACGTAAACAGTTTCCTTAAACCGTGTAATGGCCGCTTTGATCAATGGGGGGGTTCGTATTAAATATAACTAAATACTACGAAAGTAAATCAGTAAGTTATATTCTTCATTGACTAACTGAAAAATTTGATGTCGATTTACCCATAAATAATTTAATGATTCCAGAAGAACACAGAAGAGCGAATAAAATACACCGACAGTGGCGCTAGAACCGCAATGCGATTGAGGAATATATGTCATTGGAAAGATACTAACCTTGGCCACGGTAGAATATTTTTTCAACTCAAAAGATTTGTTGCTCCGATGCAGATCGAAAGTGTCTTAATGTTATTCAATAAAAAGTTATGATTTTGATCAGTCATTCAGATACTAGATAGGAATTCGTGGAGATCGCACTCTTTTTTATGAGATAACAAAATTCCCATATTTACTGACGAGTTTACTCCCGAAACATTGTAGATCCATAAGTTGGCTGCAAAATCTTCCAAGCGGATCCCCTTACAAAAAGCGGCAGAGCTGCTGAAAGTAGAGAACTACCTGACAACAGCCACACTTTACATAGATAGCCATGTCCTCAGCTACAATGTGGTCCTGGCTCGTTAATGATAGCTCTCAAAGGAATTGAGTTCAGGAACGTTCACATTTGCTCTATTCCCGGACACAGCGGTTACGAGGGTAACGAAAAGACAGATGAACTCGCTAGAGTGGGCTCAACAATAAGGATAGAGCTAGCTAACATAACTGTCTAAATCCCACTACAGCTAGTTCTTAAGAACTTGACCTAGCCGTTGATCTCACCAACACAGTATGGAAAACCATGGCATTTGTGTTACTACTAGGCAGCTATGGCCTCAACCTTATAAAAAAAACACTTTCTCCATCCTGATGGTAAATAGAAAATTGGTCGGTATCGTTATCGTTCACTGTATCATTTGCGTAATAGCCAATAGATTCGATGTAGTAACAAATGATTTGTGCAGTAGCTACAGGGATGAGGAGGAACTAGAAAGCGTGAAACACTTCCACTACGAAAGTCCGGCACTCCAAGGACGACGGCTCCCGGTTGTAATTCTCTGTTATTTTCGTTGGCCTGTGCGCGCATAATTTTATTTACGCGCATAAGTTTATTTACGCGCAAATTTCCAGAAATATAAGGAATTTGTATTAGTTAATAAAGAGTTGCAGGTTACTTAACTTATACGCGCAAGCACTCGTAAGCTTAGGAGGAACTTTGCCCTCGACCATGGGGTATAGGTTCTTTGGAGATCTAGGAGATATATCTGATATTACTATATCTATTTGTGATGGCTAAACAAAATTTGATTAATTTGAAAATTAGGGACGAAATAATCAGTCATATCATAGAAAAAAACGTGCAATAAAGAAGGCACAGAGGTAGATAGGTACAGAGCAGAATTTGCAGCAGAGCCCGTTATCAAATTTGATGTTTCACGATTTGAAAATGGAATGCTTCATATACTAATATTTCTGCAGTTTATATATGCACTGCTAAAAGCTGAACAATTCAGCTGTACGGTTTATTACGCTGAAACCGAAACGTTCGAATTAGTATGAAACCGTAATTCGTAATTCTGAGTTAAAGAGAATTTATTTATTTAGGAAATTGGGCAATGCACTTAGATTTGCGTTTAAGTTCAATTTTGATGTTCCTAACAGGAGGATTACAATTTTCTCCGTACACCGAAGAAATATAACTTGTTGAGAAGTTCACATAATGGGCTACGGCGAAGATGTTAATGGACATAATACGATAGGCAGGACTTGTTGATTGATTTCCGAGGTATCTCGATCATATGTAAGACATTAGCTTTACAATTGGTTAATTGTCTAGCAAATATTTGAAATTTTTCTTAAAAAAAAAACATCCAACCATACTTTTTTTTAAATTATAATAATAAAAGCCAAAGTTTTCGTTTCATTGTTCATATGTATTTATTTTCTGAAACAAATTATCTACACAATCATTTCAATTTATGCCCCAAAGGTACACACCAACTAATAAATAAATTGAATCTTGTTGCAAGATATTAACTGGATATAAGACGAGATGGAAGAAAATAAAAATAAAGAAAAAAAACAACCAACGAAACAAAATTCACTTGTGTTCGTTCGAACTTTGCATATAAAATTAAGAATTTAAATAATATACGATATAAACAGCATCTCAATAGTATACAGTGGCGTGCAGACTAATGCGTAGAAGGCGCGGAGCACACCTGAAATATGATGTCCCGAAAGTTCCTTAATTTTTATTTAACTTTCAACGTTCCGAGGGTTTTAGTTGACTACTTCGACTTCAAATGTTGATGAAATTTTGCGGAAAATTATCTGATTCCAAAAAAAGGTCTGAAATTTTTGGAATCTGGAAAGTGGAAAGTTACAATCGGAACTTAAAGCTTTCGTTGAGCTTTCAACATTTTCAAAAGCTTTTTAAGGAAACTTTAAATTTTAATTAAATTTAATTATTCGGATAAAAAACAGATCTCAAACTGAATAAAATAAAGATTTAATTAATAGCTTTTATCAAGCTTTAGGGTCATCAATAATGATTTTTTTTTGGAAAGTTAAAATTTCATTAAGGAAAAATTATTTGAATATAAAAAATATCTTAAACTGAAAGCTTTTTTTAAGCTTTTGTGATAAAACTTCAGATTTAATTAGAATTTAATTAATCAAATAAAACGAGTGAATTTCGCTTGTAATTTTCTTTACTTTACGAACTGAATTTTCCACGGATTTTCTTCCGGATTTGGAAAATGTAATGAAGAAGTATTGTTTCCTAATCACCAAATAAATAAATTGATTTATAAAAATTAAAAAACAATCAACCCCCAAATTTTGGTAAGGGTTGAAGTGGGACGTGGTTATTCCAAAGACCACGTTTCCGAAAATTGGTTATAATTTCCCGGGAAATTTAAAATTTTTAAATTTCACTTACAGCGCATATAAGAGATGGTTTAATAGAGATAATGAGATAAAAAAATTAAAGGGTTATCTAACAAAGTTGTATTTTTTTAATACCATCAAAAAATGATCATTCATTTTCGGGTCCATAGAGTCCTAGCCATTGGAAGTGCATTTAAAAGTTCGAAACAAAATGCAATGAAAGTAATAAAGGTGGTAAGTTCATCAAAATTGTGGACACCTTATGGAAATATTGCCCGCACGCCACTGATAGTATTATTAAAATACTTATCCCAAAACAAGATTCCACGCACACAGAGTCAAACATACTTAACGAAATTGGTGTGGCACTCTTTTGGGCAAATAAAATTATGATTTTTTGAATGATCTTTTCAAAGAAATTGGTGAAGAAAAAAACGACACATTCGAAGCTTTTATTGTCCGAAAAAGAGAAATCATGAGAAGATAATTTTTTTTTTAATTTTAAAATTATTAATTTTTCCAATATTTTTTTTTTATTTTTTGTTTTTGTTGATTTTTTAATTGACTTTATTTTTAAATAAAAAAATGTACACAACACACGTATGTAGAAAATTTTGTAATCACATGTGTTGCAGGGTTTTTTTTTTTATTATTTTTTTATGATTTATGTAAAAATTATAAAATTATTCAGATATTTTGTTGGTTTTATCGTTTTATGAGTGAGGAGGCATGTGAAAATTAGTCAACGAAAATTGGTTAATTAGAAAATAATTTCTAATCGCAGTTAATGTCGGTGGGAAATTTTCTAAACTAAAAAAAAATATTGTCCAAATAGTAAATTTATAAGCCTAAAGGATTCCAATTTTTTAAATTAAATTCTCTTTATATGTAAGCAGGAATAAAGAAAATCGGAAAGTCCTTTATAAATAAAATTTATTGTTTTCTGTATATTTTTTATTCTCGACTAAAGTTCTGTTTATATTTATTTCGCAATCAAATTGACTATAAATAATTCCCTCCGTCCTTCCATATAAAAAAACCATTCGGTCAAACATCTTATAAAATGGGTTTTCTTGTTGCACCCATTTCAAGACAATAAATAATTCTAACCAAAGTCATCAATTGACCCCAATTGCCATTTTAAAATAAAATTGATAAAAAAAAACACCATTCGCGAGACAAGAAACATAATAAATTTTTAAAAAGGCGTATCAATTTATAATACAGATGTGAGCAACCAGTTGGCTATAGAAATTCAGATTTAGGAACCAATATTTAGTATTAGTTTAAAGAGGGATTGACTATCGTGGGTGAAGAAGTTCTACCTTCCATATCCAGGATATTTTTATTTTTATTAATTATTATTATTTATTTAGAGAAAAAGATACATTCACTCTGATATACTCTTTCTAAAAATTTATTTTAATTAAAATAAATTGCGCTGATTATCCGAACGCAATGTAATTGCATAAAAACCATATAACAGAGATGAAATTTTCGGTTTTAATTATTCGGAATTAATTTAAATTTATAATAAAAACGAAACATGATGATTTTATTTATTGTCGTTTTCTTTTAACTATTTAAGGACACTTGTTTTATGATATTTCTTTTTACAACAAATTCAAGAAGAAAAAAATGGCATATATATATATGGCATATCGTGCGAAAATTTTGTGTCCCTTCAACTTGTTGGACGAGTAAATATAATTTTCAAATGAAATATTCGCATATGGTTTTTGGTTTTCTTAGGAATCCGTATAAAAATATTTTCTGTCTATACCGTATTTCAAAATCATCTGTTGGCTGTTGGAAAAAGGGAAAATATTTTACCAGGACGATTTTTTCTCGTCCGCAAATCACTTGTTTCATATTTTTAAAATATTTATATTTAATGTTTTAACTAAACTATAAGATAGTTTATTTGCAAATCCAAGGTTATGGATATTATACAGAAAAAAGTAATTTGTTCAATTCTTTAAAAACAAGCAAGAAAAGAAATTGTTAAATTGTCTTTTTATGTAGAAAAAGTAATATTTTCCCACTGATTTTTTTTTCTTTTTTTTTTTTGTTGTATTTAATTTATAATATCGCGCGTAATATGGGTATGAAAAAAGATGTTATAAAATAAAGAAAAAATAATTATCTGGAAAAATATTATCTATCTAAGGCTTGCAAGTATGATAATTACATGATGTAACATAATGTATAAATGTATGGGTATCATGTAGTAGACATTAAACCAGAGAAGTTAATGCCTTCAAAACAAAAAACCTATGGCTACAATAATTATGTTAATAAAAAAAATATATACTAAGAAAATATAACATTAATAAAAAAAAAATGTTTCATTACACCGGATGAGTTCTTTCATCTTCATTCCATATTCATAATGCAGAGTGAATAACTCAAATATCATTTTAGGTTTTAATAATTTAATAATTCATCCTTTACTGTGTAACTGGGATATTTGGTAAATGGATAGAAAGAAATTTGTAGAAGTTTTTTTTTTTGAGTTAGCATTGTCAATGGCACACATGTGTGGTTGTTTTATGAGCTTTGAAAAAATTATGATTTTTTTTTTAAAATTCAAAACATAACTTTTTGTTGGATTGAATGTCAAACGTGTGGATGGAATGGATGTATTAAAGCAGAATAAAGATAGATTATACAGTTAAAAACATTAAATTAACGACGGATAAACAATGACGATTTCCGGAATCCGATATAACGTTGATATTTGAACAATTTATCGAAAATAATTGATCGAAAACAATTGACCGAAAAACTATTGATCGGAAGAAAGGAAAATGGTACAGTAATTTTTAATACTATAAATTAAAATTAGTGTTTCACGAGGTCCGAGGCGAGGCGAGGATGCCTCGTAGCCTCGGTGAAACACTAATTAAAATGAAGATTGATAAAATGGCCCAATTGAATTATTTTAACAATTAAGTGTTACACATAAAAATAATTTTAATAAATGCGTTTACGTAACAATATAATTGGTTTTCCTAGGCTGTAGACAGCAGTGGCGTGCGGTCGACATCTCCAAGAGGTGTGCAGAATTTTATGAACTTAAGGGGTAAGTTCCCAATCTCGAAGACTTTTTTCAAAATTTTTTTTTTCATAGAAGAATTTATTTTATTACTTCCAACTTTTTAT
>JANTOP010087884.1:0-20359 GCA_027564815.1 Symmerus nobilis
AAAAATTTTAAAATATAGTTAAAGGTACGCCATTTAACATAACACAAACATTTTTCATTACAGTAATACGGTTCTTCAAAAAAAAAATAATAAACTTAGCCTTGATTTGGGCGCTCAAAAGTGATGTCCCCCCTTAATATTATAATTAGAAAATAAATTCAATACTTTTTTAAATTTTCTATACAGGTTGTGGAGCATTTAAAGGTCATGTTGTTAAAAGGTGATTGATTAATCAACGTATTCTGAATTAAAAATCCTATTACATGAAATGATTTGTCGGTCAATATTTCGTCATTTTATTTTTGTTATAAGAGACAACTTTCTGTAAGAATTAATAATAAATTTCGAAATCTAACATAATTCAGATAAATTATCTGATTGCAATTTCGCAAGTATAAACAAGTTCAATTTGAATAATAAATTCGGAGATAGTGATGAAAACTAGTCAATTTTAACACCAAATTATAAATTCAATTAAAAAAATTGAATTTAAATAATTCATAGATTTTCATAAGATAAGAGAAATATTTCGTAATATTGATTGGTATAATTAATTTCAGGTGCAAAAATATGTCGATAAAAGTAATATTATTATAATTATCCCTAGAAATTTCGCCAAAAATATTAACATTTAAAAACAAACTAATGACCGCTAATTTATCAGCTTGATATGTAGTATCTGATCGTTAGAAATAATATTTGGTAACCATTCCGGTTTAATATCATGAAATTAGGCAATGATGGCTATTCATCCCGCCTAAAAAAATATATCCTGCAAATAGAAATTTTTGTACATAAATATTTATTTTCCTTATTCATAGATAATTTATGGATGATTATTAATTATTATACAATTATAGTCACCACATGCCATCCACGGATATCATTTATGTATAATTGGTGATATTTTTGGTGCCAAAAATAAAAATTATACCGTCGGTTGCTAAAATAATTTTTTTTCGCTCTAAAATTAATTAAACATAACTTTTTATTCATCAAATTTTTTGGTTGATGAAATTTAATTAATTATGTTTATGATAATTAAAAAAAAATGCGAATTCAGTTCTGAAGAAATATCGTTATGTAATAAATTGTTTTGTAATATTTATGAAGATTTTTAATTAAAGAAATAAAAACCAAACCAAATTCACATATTTTATGAATAAAATTTAATTCTTTTCAGATTTAATCAAAATGGGTTTATTCATTTTATGAAATATTTCTTACGAGAGCATGTTTTTACAATGGAAGATTTATAATGTTTATGAAATGTTTCATAAATAAATTGAATACTGTCCATACCTTAAGCATAGTTCTAGTAATTATGCTAGTGATTTAGTCGAGTAGCTCGAGTAGTTTAGTAAGTGATTTAGTCGAGTAAATCCATTTTATTTAAGGGGGAACCTCATGTAAAATTATTTTTTGCATTTTTTTCGTTTTTGCTAGAAAAATTCATTTACCATCTGAAGAATGTATTTTCAAAGTATAAATCAAATCATAAAGGTTCCCAAGACGTCATCAAAGTGATGATGATAATGGTATGAACAGCAGATATATGAGCGAGATTAAAATATCCCGCTCTTTTTTCAAAATATCTTCAATTTTTCATTAATTATTAATTTTCCAAAATTTAGGTTCATGAAGTACAAAATAATTTAATTCAAAGAAAAAAATTTGATTCAATGATTTCAGACAATTACAAGGACCTGGGCTTTGCTCCGCGCAAAATCGAGGAGCCAAGTTCAAGCAACTGCAGCGCCGCCATTTTGCGTTTTTTCAACAAATTTTTTCTTGTAGATTATAACTTAGAATATTATTAGAATAAATATTATTTCAATTCATTAAATACTTCCACCTTTTAGTAATAAAATCTTTAAAAAAGTGCTATTTACATGAGGTCCCCCCCTTAAGCATTTGGTGAAACTCTAAAAATTTTGTAGCAAATTCTTCTGCAATTGCAAATTAAATTAGCAATAGCAATTTCCTAATTAATCATAAAAACGAAAATTAGTGAATTTAATAAATACTGGGAAAATTCTAAAAAAATGGAAAACAATTTTTGAAAATCCAAAAAATTCGAATAGAAATCCGATGAACTTATGAAAATAAATTTGGCTTATATTTGAAAAAAATAGTTTTATTAATCCGAGAATTAAGCAAATATCTGAAAATTAAATGAAAATCAAAAAATTTTCAAAATAGGAGTAATTTTATTAAAATTCAAGAATTTTATAAAAATCTAATTTTTTTAAAACTTCGAAAATTGATGCAAATCGTAGGAAAAGTTGGGGAGATAAAAATTGATGCTTTTTTAATTTAAAAGATGGGTGCCGTAGTACGTGTAAAAACATAACATTTGGCTTTCTCAGTTTATTGAAATTCCTAAAAGTTGAATCATTTTAGTCTGTTTTTCTAAACCTCGTCTTTTTGACATTCTCAAATATGTTGAGATACGATACAGTGTAAATTGAGCAAAAATGAAAAATATTGATGCAAAATGTTTAATGAAAACTTCAAATATTCAAACTACACGATGTAACGAGGCAAATTTCGGAATGATATCTGCTTTAGCGAAATCCCTTTTTTTTCCTCGATTCTGATCTCTAAAATCGCTTGCAAAATACCCGCTAATTCAGTCAGATTAATCAGTTTTTACATAATAGCGTTGCATGGTGACTACCAAACTTACGATGTTCACAATGCTGACTGACACGAAACTGTGTCTGCATGAAAAGATGCATAAAAAATACGTGCCCACATAACTACCAAAAATAGTGTCCCACAATTCAATTTCAATATGGCCGTCCATAAACGACATGTGGAGTGATCATGCAAAATTCCTTTTGTGAGAGGACATGTTCACATGGCACATGAAAATTATACACATGTTAACCTCCGTTTATTCGTCGAAAAAAGTTGAGAAAACAATGCAAATACGAACAGTAGATAAAACTGTCTGGAAGCAGATTTTCAAGTGGCTAGCACAGTAATGTTCGCAATGCGTGTTGACGTATGGAGTGCTAATGAATAATTAGATTACACGGAGACAAAACTATGATAGCAATTTGTGTATGTCAAGTATCATATGGCCGCAATTCTACTGTCGCACAATACCCCATGTCCCACTTGTCCCCAACTTCCCATAAAATTTCTTGGATTTCGGTAAAATGATTAGAAATCAAAAAATTACATTGATTACAGAATTTAAGGGAGTTTGAAAATTTCAAGTAAATATGAAGAATTTCAGAAATTAAATTTTCAGAGAAAATTGGCAAAACAAAAGTCTGGAGTAAATCTTATGGCTGTTAGCCAACGGCGGCATACCTAACTTGCCCATCACCTAAATTCATCGCGTGTTAATTCGTTAATCGTTTTCCACGTTTACTTTCTTTTTTAATTTCTTCCGTAATTTTCTATTATACTTTTTCACTTTTAATTTTTTATCATTCTAATTTTAGATCCAAGCGAGGTGTTTTACCTCTCAAGTCCAGATAGATTCAGAAGCTCTCAAGAGACCTTCGGCAAAATCTTAGCAGTTCTTAAATGGAGCAGAATTTGTATTTGTCGTGAACCAAATCAACACCGGTACTGGTGAACAAATCTGACATTGATACAAAAATCTCATTCTCTGACACGCCTCTAGATCCTGAGCAATTTGAAATTTTTAACAAAAATTCTGAAGCTAAAAAATTATCAGAATCTCCAGAAAATTTAAAGGACCCTTTTCAAACAGGAAGTCATTCATAATCAATTATCAACAACCATAATTCAATTTTAATCAAAAAAATTAAATCTTTCAAACAAAAACCGTAACCGTGTAACGTAAATTTCCTTAACTTTTTTTTACGGGTTTGGAGTTTCTATTATTGTAGTGTTAAACCATGAAATATAAAGCTGGTTTAAAATTTGTATTCTGTAAAACTTATAGAATTATCTCTGTTCTACAACCAATTAGAAATTTATTTCCTCCAACCAATCTTGGGGAATCGCCTATGAAATTTAAATTCAACAATGAAGATCCACTAATGTAAAACATATATGTAATTTTCGAAGTAAATCGATTATTCGAATATTTGTATTCATTGCGTCCCTGGGAAATATGAAATCAATTAAATTCTATTGTTTTATGTGAAGAATGCACATAGGGGGGAATAAGAGAGGTCTACGTTTCCGTTATTGTCTACATTCAATCCCGAACGACAATAGGAATCCTTGAAACAAAATACAAAAATACAGACAAATTTTTTTTAGCCTATGGCGAAAACCTAGACGAATCTACTCCAAAATCTAATAAACTCTTACATTTACCACTTCCTAATCTCTGGTTGAACGAGAAAAGATCTGCTCTAAATAAACCCGATAAAAATACTTATTGAGATGAACGGAAATGAAAGAAAATGACAACTAATTCAGGGTAGGCTATTTTTTGATAATTGTTTTTATAAGAAGTTTCGCTGTACAATAATTTTGCATTGAATACTTAAAGATAAATTAATCTAATTAATTTGCCTAAGTGACTACCCTATTAGTTATCCATTTCTATTTTGTGGATTGATCTTTTAAAAAGAAAAATTCAATAATTGCCTTAGCTCTTACTTTATAACTTTCCTGTTAACCAATTTATAAAAAAACGACAATTCTTGCTTTGACCTCAATGATTAGGCCCAATGATTAAGGGTCGTAAAATATTTCAACAGGGGCATAATATTAAATAGACAAATTGCTAAATATAGGATATATATTTAATTAAAATTTAAATTTTTAATAATCCCGAATAATTATATTTACCTGAATCAGTAACATCCTGCCCGGTCCGATTTCGATTTCTAATTCGTGTTTGTGCCTTATCATCCGGATGCAATTTATCACGAGTTGGTGGCGAATGTGATGCAACAAGTTGCTGTTCAGCATAAACTACAAAATAAATCAAGCACAGCAAAAATATTCCACATTAAATAATAACCAATAATTCTTTTTAAATGAAGTGAGACAAATCTATAATCTATTTGTAGACTATAATCCTTGAATTGAAAATTTATTGCAAATATCATATTCTTGTTAAAAAATATTTGAGATTATAAATATGCAATAAAATATGTCTTAATATTATGCATTTTAAGTACAAGTAAATCTATCTATATGTTAAATTTTAAAATTATTTCATTTAATATCGTTAGTAAATTTTCACAATCAAAATCTCAGGTATATGTAATATGAAAATCGAAAACCGTGAAAATGTCGTGTGAATAAAAGATGAAGTTAAAAACGGTAAAGGAAAAAAAATTGAAAGTCAATCAAATGACCTATTATAAAATATCATATACAATAAATAACAGTATTTAATAATAAGTAATAACAATAAATATATTTTAATAAATAATATCTTGTTAAATACATAACTATTAAATATGCATTAAAGATTTATCAAACAGTTACGATTATATATTTAATATAATATATACGAAAATCTATATAGCAAAAAACCTATAAAAAAAATTAAATTCCATTCTGTCTGTTGGGCTCAAATAAAATCATGACTGTAAACATAGCCTCACCGTATTTTTATCGGTAGGTCTTTAAAATTCATTTGTGTACAATTCAGAAATAATGTACAGAGAAAATCGAAAAATTAACTCTTAATTAAATAATTGAATTTAATTGTAATTAATTATATTATTTCCAATCATAAATTTATGAAAGTTGATTGCCTTATATTATTAGATCGATGGTATGATTATTATATATTGAACTTTAATCAAATATGTAATTTTTTTACAAAAGCTCCACGAAAGCTTAAAAGTTCAAAGAATACTTGGGGTATAGATCATAATTTTATTCCTAATGATACATACTTTCCATCCAAATAATTTAACTACAAACAAAACTAAAAATTTGCTGACAAAAGTTCCAAATAAGCTTGCAAGTTCCTAATAAAATGTTATATTAAACATTTTGAACTTTAATTTTTATTATATGTTAATCAAATTTGAAATTTGGAAAAAAAGCTCCACGAAAACTTTAAGTTTGGGATACAATTTTATACGTATTGAAACCAATTTTCTATCCAAATAATTTAACTACCACGAAAATAAAAATGTTCCAACAAAAGCTCCACGTAAGCTTACAAGCTCAGCGATTCCTTCAAGTTAAGTTCTGAACAAAATTTTATAGATTTTAAATTTTTATTTTAATAATTATATGTTAATCAAATATGAAATTTAGAAAAAAAAGCTCAACGAAAGCTTAAAAGCTCAATGATGAAAACTTTAAGTTTGGGATAGAATTTTATACGTATTGAAACGTATTTTCCATACAAATAATTAAACTGTAAAGAAACTCAAAATGTTTCTAAAAAATGTTTATTTTGTTTGAGCTACCTGAAAGCTTCTGTTAAAAGTTTCGGGAATTTTCAGTCCATCCAATAAAAAAAAAATCCAATATTTGATCGCATTCATTTTTCCCAATATTACCAACAGGTGAAACCAAAACTTTATTATTAAATATCATAATTCGGGCCCCAAGAATTTAGTGGCCCTCTGCCGGGGCTTAAACTGTTACATGATGAGGCTCTCGTAAAAGTTATTTTATAATTATTTCCATTTGCAAGGTGGAAAATATAATCTCGCAGATTTATCGGGCTTTTCCGATTGTCTAAACAAGCTTTTGAATATATACTCACATGAAGTATTCAAAAGGTCATCGGCTATTCTAGTAGGTGGAAGGTATCCTACTTTTAGAATATTAGAACCATGGGCTTTGAAATTGCTTGAGAGCTCTGGATGAAGATTAGACGTTTCTTAATTCAATTTAAACCTTTTCAGGCCTGAAGTAAAGTAAAAAATGCCTGCCTCACGAGTAATATATTCAATCCAATGCTTCTCAAACTTTTCGATTTCTTTTTTGTAGCACGTTTAATCTTTGGACTCAAAATTAGCGTTTGTTGCGACTATAATTTCAGCATGTGACGCAAATTCGGGAGAATACGGTGCCAAATTCGGAGAGTACGGGGATAGCAATTCGAACTTCAATTCATCCAATTTTGCCATCGAAGTCAACGACTTGTGACAAGGTGCATTGCCTTTGTGCAAGAGCAGTTTTTTCTTTTGCATTTGGGCACTGATAATGGCATGTAATATTCGCTGTTGATGGTCTCTCCTTTCTTAAGATAGTCGACGAATAAAATACCTTGCGCATGCCAAAATACGGAGGCCAAAACCTTACCGGCCGACTTGTTCGTGTTTGGTAGCTTCGGACGGCTTCCACCGGATGCCAATTTCGGATTGTAGTGGCGGATCCTTTGTAACATTCCTATGCAACACCCCTGTTTATTACGTTTAAACATCCCCAAACAGCGCTCTGAATCATTGACGCGTTGCTGTTTTTGGTACATCATAAACAAGCGTGGCACCCACTTGTGCCAAATGTTCATGCAAAATAGTGTATACGCTGCCTTCTGATATCTTTAAGGCGTGAAATATGTCACACAACTTCACTCTAGGGATCGAAATTGAGTAAATACACATGTCTATTCCAGGTTTATTCAATTTATCTTTAAAAAATATCTGAAGAATGGAACTGGAGAATAAAAAAAATCATTAGTGAAATGATATCTGTGGCCTAAAAAAAATTCCGAATTTTACTGTAAATTTATCCGGAAAACTAATATGACGATGGATGATGAATTAGTATAATGAAAGTATTTATCTATAATTCATTTTCATTTGGTTGATTTAAGTTGGTTATTTAGGTTTAAATATTGCAATGATTTAAGTTTAAAATTATATGTATAGCAAAATAAATAAATTTAATAATGGAAAAACAGATTTTTTATTTATTTAATTTCTGTAAATATTTTTCTTATAAATTCGCCCATGCAAAATGTAAAAATGAGATAGTAACACGATTAATCATTTTTTATATAAAAGAATGTTTTTATGCTTTCGACTCAAGGGTGGTTTTAAGATTAAAGAAGAAAATAATTAAATGGCCATTTTACTACTCATTGTTATCTAAAATTTCATGATTAATTATACCAGGTAGTAGAGGTAGAAAGTGAACGTGATTCAAAATTAGAATTTATTTGAGCGATTTATTGCCTAATTACAATTCATGAGAATTATATAATTTCCAAGGTAGCCTGGAGAATTTAAAATTAATTTTCTTAAGAGACATTTTTAAATAGCGATTTAGTTTAACCGCATTATTAACTTATAATTGTGTGCACCTATTCAAAGTAAAATATTACTTTTATGTTAAAATTACATAAAATATTGAAGACAAATCGTGAAGACACTTGTTGTTTAAGACTTTATATTATTTTATAATAATATTTTTTTTTCTATCTCCATTCATTCATTTATATATTTATTATATTATTAAATAATCTATAATATAATATACACAACTTTTAAATTATGTTCAAAATTTATTATTATAAAATAGTTTTACCCATCGAATTGACCTTTTTTACGTAAGAATACGATCTGATCTCGTGGAACAATCTTATACATACCAAACAGTATGTCTATCGTATATATATAATTTTACCTAGTGCACGGTGTATTGAAGAGTATAAATATAAAATAATATGATTAGTATATCGTATAAAATTTAATAAATAAATATTTAGTAAATTATGGAGTAGATAAATAAAGAAATAAATAGCTAAAAAAAGACTTGTGGAGCAAAAATGGTATACTTGTTGTATATTTGTTGTTTACAGCGGGAGGCGATGGATTGATAATTTTCATGTATTGTATCTTTCAAAATACTCGGTCGTTTCTTATACATATATCAGATATAATAAAATCTTGTAGGGCATAATTTTGGTATTTTGATAGCAGCGTTTCTAAATCTTATTTGAATATGAAGTAATATTTGAGAAAGATCTATCATCCCTCTATGATATCTTCATGAAGGTATATTTTAACAGAATAAAATAAGTAGGGCCTGGTTTTACTCAATTTTTAAATTTTATTGGTGGGATAAGATATTCCTTAATTAAGATAAGTCCTGTGGGTGAGAAGACATCATCAATAATATGCCTGCTAAATTGATACTAGTCCTATAATCGCCCTTTTAATATCTTATCTCTAACTCCCATTCAAAATAAACTGCATGTCGCTTGAAAAATTAACTCACGAATTTTTCATTCAACAAATTCCAATTAAATTAAAAGAATTATTGAATAATATTATTATTAAATAATGAATAATAATGTTATCAAGTCAATAAATTTGAATTAAACACTTCTTTCAGCAAAAATTCCCATATCCAATTAAAGAATTTCATTTTTAGATCATTTAGATTGAAATTTTTAGAATTTCTGCTTTCATCCTTTAATCCTTCCGATTCCATGTCATTGGGACAATTCAGAATAACGATAGAAGCGAAGACAGTTAGTGGAAATTATATTATAGCGATTTTTATTCTGTTCGCTACTACATATTATTCAAATTGCCACTATCAGAAAAGGTCGAATAGGAGCCTATAGTATAGGTAGTCAATGAAATACAACTCTTGATTTCGTACCGGCCAAAACCACAATTTTCTTCTCTACTTTGTTTAATGTTGATTTTAAATATTCTGTTCTAATCGAATAAATACTTTCTACCAATCTGCTAATAAAACATAATTTTTAGCCTGGCGGATGTGAAAGGCTCCTTAACTAGGTAACAGTCTTCATATGTTTCCTTATGAATTTGGCCGAAATTTTGCATATTTTCAACAAGTAACAAGATGTCATAAATAGTATTGAATAAATTACTCACCACTTCGTAAAAAAACAGGAACATTCGCCTTTTAAAATACTAAAACTTGTGGTATTTTATGAAATGAGAAAGTTTTAGACTTTCATAACCTTCTCCCTAAAATTAATATTGTATATTCTATAATTTATTTTACAACCAATCGAAAGAGTGATTCTTTAAGATGATTCTCAATGCATTTTGCGGTATTATTAGTTTTGTAGAACTAGTAGAAATAGATTTTCTGGAAGAAACGTTGGAAGTCTACAAAAATAGAAAATTGATAAATTTTGATACCTACTTCATATGTAAATAGATTATTCTTATTTCTATCTGCTAATATTTATTTGTATTTAATCGGATGTAAAGAATCAACTTTTTATATTCTGAACCCCTAGATTCTTACAAAAAAGGTTTACGGAGAAGTTACTTAATAAATTTTGTAGCGAAAAAATTTCGGGGTCGTCATGAGAGACGGAAGAGTCATTCAGGTTTTGAGTAATTTTGGTCACCGACTTGAGAAATGCCATTTTGAGAAAAATGCGTTTAAAGCTTCAACTTCAGTACGGAGGCGTCGAAAACCGTCGTATGTTCGAGCTGAACTGACGAATTCAAACTACAAAATCTAGTGATAATTTTTTTCTGAAATCTCACGTTTAAGTTGAATGCCATGACCATTTTCGCAGAACAATGAATAGAAACCGAAGAGTTAGTTATACATAGTTAAGTCGATTTTTTCAAAGTCACAAGTGGTGTAATCAAATTGAGACTCAATTGAGTTTAGAGTAGACGAAATGTTGTTTATTGGTGTGTAAGTCGCAAAATGTATTCTGTGAGGACGGATTGCTAATATGTCCCTACAGCGTCGCAGGTTTAATGATGGAACAATAACATCCAGACTATTAAGCAATTCTGGATGGTAAACCATCCATCCGAGACGATGAAGAGCAAATTTAAGACACTGTTTCTGTATAGATTCAAGTCTCTGAATATGTGTAGAGTATTTTGGGGACCATAAAACACAAGCGTATTCCAGAATAGACCTAACATAAGCACATTAAATAGCTTTTAAAGTGTATGGTTGAAAATATTGACCAGATCTCTTCGCAAAACCCAACATTGAATAAGACTTGGATATAATATAGTCAATATAGAGTTAAATATGAGAGTTTATTATCAAATATAACTCCTAAGTCTCGCATACAATCAACCTCAGGATATTTCCATCCAATTGGTAATCGTAACAAAAGCGAGACATCATACAGTCCAGGTCAAGGGTCGGCAACCTTTTAGGCTGCGGGTTAAAACCAACCAAAATGAGAGTATTCCTTGTTTCGGGTCAGTGGTATTTTCATTTTTAAATGTCTTGTGAAAAATGTGTCTTTTTTGATGAATACGATGCCCCCAAATCCTTCCCTGCTTAAATACGGGATAAAATTATTAAATTGGAGCAGTGTCGTGCGGTCAACACCTCCGTAAGATATGCAGAATTTGAGTGCAGATTTCTTCGGCCGGAAAAAATGTAAAAACGCAGAAAGTTGCTTTAAAAGTTAGGTAAAAATACAAAAATTAAATATTTCGGAATAGTTGAAATTTATTTATAAGAAAAATCAAAAATTCGTAAGCATTTCGTTCAAAAGCTCTGCCAAAACTTAAAAGCTTCCAGAAAGCTTAATTTTCCGAACCCTATTTTTTATGCTGTAAAATCGATATTCTATCCAAACAACGATCCTTTAATAAAATTTTAATTTTTTCTATAATAAAGCTTTCAAAACCTCAAAAGCTCATTAAAAGTTTAATATTAAAATGTTTTTAAATAACCTGGAATCAAATTTTTATCCTATTCATTAAATTTAAATGAAATAAGGAATTTTGACAGAAAGGTTATTCAAGCTATCAAGCACAGCGAAAGCTTTAAGTTTCGAATTTAATTTTTAATGTTTAAAATTTATTTTTTCTGTGTTGGCATTTTTATTATCCTTATTCATTCCGTGAAAAATTTTAATAAAAATTTTACGATTAAAAAACACAAAACAATTTTGAAGATTTATTACCTAGAATTTTTAGGGTTTACCAGGCAAGCAAGTCCCCCAATTCAATTAGCGAAGAAACTCATTAATTTGGAAAATATTTGCTATCCAAATATTGGGGAATTTCTTTTTTTATTTTTGGGGGATGTCAAATTATTCGCAAGACATTTTCATGCAAATTTGGCTTACAATTAGAATATTATGGCTTTTGATTTTTCAATTTTGTATGGTATATTTGCGGATAATTTATCTTCTCTCAAAAAATTTCGGTTAATGTTTAATTTAAATTCTGCATTCAGTGATAAAAAGTGTAATGCAAAATTCAAATTACAAAATTTTTAAAATTCATACAACAATTTTCTGAATATCTGTCGTGCAATAAATGCTTGAGAGGCACTGACTAAATAATTGTGCACACAAAACAAATGCTTTATTAGTTTTGATCCGTCATAAGCTAGTCGTAAAATTGCAATTATATTCTCGTTAAAACCGATTAAAAGAATATCATCTGATATTTAGGACGTAATAATGCAGATAATATGATTACATATTATATTATATACACAGATGCATTATAAAATGCATAGCAAATAGTTTTCTGTTCTGTTATATAATTTTATATCATTGATAGCCAACTCTGAGAAATAAGTGGTATGATTATGAATTTACATATATGAGAGGTATGTAAAATGGAAAACCTTCAATTTATTAGTTAAACAACAAGTAATATTCGTAAAATTTAATTTCAGGAAAAATGAAGATATACAAGAACAAAATGGGAAGCTGGTAGTGAGAAAAAAACCATCCAATAACGACTCGATTTTTTTTAGCAAGAAACGCGTTTTTTAAGTTTCAGGCAATTTTCAGTGGTTTAATTTGTAGATATTATACCTACTTTCAATCTTCATGTAACAATATTTTTTTTTATCTATTTCTATATTAAAAACATTATTGTTAGGGAAAAACTTATTAGTTAGGGCGGAGGGGAATCATTCGATACATAGAAATTCCATAAAATACCAAGTTCAACATCAAATAAGAACGCTCCACCTAATTGTATGCATATGATACCATTCATATCATGAGTTATTGCATTATTATGAATATCTCTGCAGTTGTTAATATGATAAAATATATTCGTAAATGCCGAT
Source organism: Symmerus nobilis (assembly GCA_027564815.1). Taxonomy (NCBI): domain Eukaryota; kingdom Metazoa; phylum Arthropoda; class Insecta; order Diptera; family Mycetophilidae; genus Symmerus; species Symmerus nobilis. Next base: position 12,928 of record JANTOP010087884.1, read on the forward strand.
GGATAGATAATAGGTATTATATACGAGGAGGTACAATTTAATTGAACAAAGTTGTTGTTGTTAGCGCTGGTTTGGTGTGTTGGATACATTTATTATACCAATCTTGGCAATTCAACGAAATTTAACATCCACGTTACTGCCATTCCGTCTCGTTTTTTTCTTTTCCACAAAAATAAATTATTATTTAGAAATTGCATAGATTTATTGCGATATCATAATAAAAATGACGTGCATAGTGCATTAACAACATAATTGGTTTTTGGTGGAAAAAGAAAAATGAGTGGGCTTGCCGATTTCACTACGTTTTTTCCTTTGATCTACCGTTTTTTTTTTTTATTTTTGTCTAAACCAATCTCATATATGTTGCATGTTGTAATCGTTGTAACTTTTATGATAATCTACTACAATATAATGTATGAGGTGATAAAAGGTTGTGTTGTTATTTTAGAAAATTTTCAAATTTTATTTGACGGAAATGAAAAGATTAATTTTCATCTGAATTTCTTCAAAAACTATATTTCATTAAATAAATTTTGATGGCCTTTCTAATTTATGGGTGTATGCTTCGTTTATATTTAACATCCATCAATAGTGAGATAAAGAATGCAAGGGATTTCGTAACCAACGTTTAATTTGAAATCTTGGATAGTCTTGTTCTATAATTTTTTGTCCTACTATAATTAAATAAATTACTAGACTGTACTAACGAAATAAGTAAAAAAATATAAATTAACTGAGTTACAAAGCAAAGAGCAATGTTTCTCAAACTGTGCTCCGCGGAGCCCCAGGGTTCCGCGAGACCCTTTCAGTGGCTCATTGCGCCAAAATGTTCGACGCTCGGTTTCAAATATTCACCAAAACTCTGGGATTGATTTTGGACGAAAATTTTTGAAACATAATTCGTTTCTTATTTATTCGGCAATAAATCCATGTCATTAGATTTTTCAAGTTCCGAAGAAAATTTTTGGAAAATTCTATTTTTCATAAAATTGGACCCGAAAATAAATGATATTATTTAAAGTTATTTTTAAAATATGACTTTGTTAAATTACCCTTTAAGGTTTTTATATCATTACCTCTACCAAACCACCCTTTAAATGAGCTGCAAGTGAGATTTAAAAATTTTTAATTTCCCGTAAAATTAGAACCAATTTTCCGGCAAAGTGGTCGCTTAGATAACGACGTCCTACTACAACCCCCACCAAAATTCGGGCGTTGATTGTTTTTTTATTTTGATAATTTAATTTTTTTATTTGATCTCCATCATTGGATTTTCCAAATCCGGAAAAAAGTCCGTGAAAAATTCAAAGTCCGTAATGTAAACAAAATTACAAGGAAAATCCAATCATTTTATTTGATTAATTAAATCTGAATTTCCTGAAAAAAGCTTTATTGCTGACCAAAAAGCTTGATGAGAGCTTTTAAATAAAACTTTACTAATATCTTTTTAGATCTATTTTTATTCGATTAATAAAATTGAAAAAAAAACCGAAATTTTCCATTAAAAGCTTTTGAAGAATTTGAAAGCTCGAAGAAAGCTTTAATTTTCAGTTATAATTTTATACGTATTGAAATCTAATTTGCAGTCAAATAATTCTACAATACGAAAATTAAATTTATAATTTTCTCAAAAAAGCTCAATTAAAAACACAAAAGTTTACTGAGAGCTTTTGATAGAAATTTTAGTTTGTTTATTGGGAATCAACTTTTCATCCGATTAATTAAATTTTAATGAAATCTAGAATTTTCCACCAAAAACTTTTCAAAATGGGAAAAGCTCCAAGAAAGCTGTAAGTTTGAAATCTAGTTTTATACGTTATGAAACCTATCTTTCTGCCAAATAATTTTACTACAGCGAAATTATATATTTTCTCAAAAAACCTTATTTAGAATCGCTAAAGTTTACTGAAAGCTTTCAATTCAAATTTTATTTTGTTTGCATATATGTTTGGTTGCTTTCAATAACGGAAAAGCTCCGAAAAAGATTTGATTTACAGGAAGAATTTTATAGGTATTGAAACCTATTTTCAAGCGAAATAAATGAACGCAACGAAATTTGACATTTTCACCGAAAAGATTCCATAAAAGTTCACTGAGAGCTTTGAATTAGCTTCATTACAATTATTTGGAATTTACTTTTTATCGAATTACTGAAATTTAAATAAAAACTAAGATTTTCCATCAAAAGCTGTTGAAAATCTTTAAAGCTCAAAGTAAGCTTTAAGTTTCGGATGTAGTTTTGTAAGCATTGGAACTTACTTTTTATTTTAATAATTTTGCTACATTGAAATTTCAATTCTTGTAAAGAAAACTGTTAAATTCCTCCACGCTTGTCGATAGCTTTTAATTAAAATATCATTATTATGTATTTGGAATCTACTTTTCATCGGATTAATAAAATCAGATAATAACAAATAAACTCAGACAATACACTCATATTATCCATCGATTCCAATATTTTATGAATTACCATCAATGATAATTAGGGGTTTTTCAGTAGGTGTGATAGGATATCCGATAGTGACAGCCACAATATATTATTTTCAGTTTTGTTTATTTGCTCGAACATTTAATTAATAATATCGTTCGTATACCATTTAATTATGGAACAATTTGTCTAAAATTTATCATAATTTTTACAATAAAAATTTGTTTAGTGACGTTGGTAATTTTTAACTCAAACTTTAACTTAGTATTTTAATAAGCGAAATTGACGTATTAGAAACCATTTAAATCCACACAGGCAAAGTGACAGTGTGATTAGGTTTACATGCTGTAATAAGTCATAAATGTACGCTACGTGCTGTTTTATATATTTTTGAAATCCTATCACACCTGTTAAAGGACCTATATGCAGGTGCGAAAATTAATTTTAAGATAACTTACTAGATAAATCTGTGCGTATGTTTGTTTCGTGACGGTATAAAATTACAAACATTAATTTATTTCATTATGAAATTAATAAGATTTATCTGCTGGATCTCGCTGAGGCGAGTGTGTCTCCCAAGCAACATCGAATGGTAAATGTCACTATTAACAGACACACATTTTGTAATATTGGTATTTATTTGCCTACATGTCGTGAATAATGTGCCCGCTCTCAAAATGTAGATATTTTAAGCTATGACAATATGGCGGAGATGACAGCACAACTTTGACAGATGCAAGTTACATTTATGTCAAATTTGACAATTACAAGTATAACTGTGACAATTACAAGCATGGCGGACAGTTCAAGTTTGACTTTGACAGTTCCAAGTATGACCTTGACAGCGGAAATATGACTTTGACAGCTGAAATAAGATTTTGACAAATGAATATATAACTTTGACAGCTAAAATATGACTTCGAAAGCTGAAAATATGACTTTGACATCTAAAATATGATTTTGACAGCTGAATATATGACTTTGACAGCTGCAATATGACTTTGACAGCTGAAAACTGATTTTTACTGCTGAAAAAGACTTTCACAGCAGCTGAAAATATGAGCTGCAAATATGACTGACTGCTGAAAATATGTCAATTCTTGAGGCAACTGAAGGTTGGAATAAATTGACGGGAACTTTACCAGGGCGGGTTTTGACAGGAAAATTCCCGGAGGACATTCATAATATGTTGTAATACGTTCAGTGTTTAAAGTCTTAAAGTTTATAATCAGGAATATAAGATTCATGATATTAAGAAAAAGATGCATGGAATGGCCTGTAAAACTCTACAGTAGATTGAAATTTCTGTAATCTATTTAACGAGCTGGTTATAAGAATGAGATTAAGGGGAAATTTAGACATAACTTCATAATCCAAATATTTTTTAATACTAAAACTGTAATAATATTGATATTAGTATGTAATAAAAATTAAAACAAAATCGAATATTTTACAATGATTAAAAAAAATCATCCACAAAAATTATTTAAATAGTTTTGCATTGCATTATTATAATTTAAGTTCGCTAATATATGTAGAATATTCGGAAGAAAACGATACCCTTGGTGATATGACGAATTCATACCAATTAGAGTAAACATAGACAGTTTCGAAACTATGCATATGCATATTGCACATGAGCCATAGAAAGAAAGCTACAGAACCATGAAAAGTATAGTTTCAATATACACTTTTTCAAAAATTTGTTTAAATAATTGTTTTGGGGATATGCCGGATAGTCAATTTACCGGATAGGCGGATACCTGATATCTAGTACATATTACACTCCCGTATATTGGATTTTGGCCAAATTTTCAAACAATTTCGATATTCGTTCGGAATATTTTTCAGATTTGAATATTCTATGAAATGTCGTTTCCACCACAACATAGGTTCTTCCTCTCTGGATATCAGTGGTGCTGTCCAATATTTATCTATCTCCAATTCGTAAGTTGCGGCATTTTTGTATCGTAAACAATATTAACAAAATTGACAAATAGCTCTTAAAGAAATGGTCAACAAGTCCGCATACTTGCAATGATATTTATAATTTTTAGTTGTAAATTATTACAAAGGTGGTTATTTAAGTATTATGCGGATATTGGATTAGACTAATTAATTAATTTATACGCAGTGGGAGTGTGATGAAGGGTGAAGGTACGAAGGCAGATAAATAAGATGAAAGAAAAGCATTTACAACTGGAAAATCTTAAGCAAGAGGTAGAGACCAGAATCAGAAAATAGTCGAAATTTGTTCACGTTTTTCCCAGATTTTTTTCACTCCGACATTCTACCTTCTTTTCCCGATTTTTCTTTCCAATTTTTCCTCAGTACCTATCTCTTAATTTTACGAGATATTCTACCCCTAAAGTTTCTAAATTTGCTAAATTTTCTAATTTATCCCAAAATTTTAAAATCTTTGCAAATTTCTCTTACTTTTATTAACTTCTAGGTAATATTTCCTACTTTTTCCGTAATTGAGGAAAAATAAAATAAAATCATGATACTTTGATAGTTTTTATATTGAAACCTTTCTTATAATTTAATGTAGTAACCTTCCTTAGTGATAGAAGTAATATATAACTAACCTTCTAATTAGTATTCAATTGTTTCTATCTTACTAAATAATTCTAAAGTAAATATCTGACATGTTTTATCGCAATTTTTTTTATTTAATATTAAATGGTAAGTTATTCCGTATGATTTCATGTAAATCAATTCGTGACATTTGTTTCCAATCAAATCGATACAATAATATCAATAGGTGTTCAATATTAGAATAGCAATTTATTTCAGAACACATTTAGAAGTAATGTAACACCTAATAATAGTACATATTACCAAGCTGGTCATAAAGGTGTATACTGAATTTTTTTCTCATTAAAATAATCAAATAAATTGTAATTGTACAAAGTCAGGCAACGTATAAAATACTTGTATATATCTATTCAATTGTGAGTTATATAATATACATATTATCATATTGTCTTATCAAAATACAAACACAATATCATTTATAACGTTTCTTTAAAGCGCCAGAGCTGATAATTAGTCTGTCTGAAAATTTTTTCCTTTGCACAGTTGATTTAGTCATTAGATAAACACAAAATGTTTAAAAAAAAAAAAAAAACAAGGCAAAAAGAAACAATCCTTAGAAATTAATTAGTAAACTAATTACGTGTCACTATTTGTTGGTAAATAAATTAAATAGAAATAGAGTGTAACTGATAAAATTAAGATAGCAATTTTGAATAGCGGGATTGTGAGAGGTTTTCGCTTCGCATATCATTTCGTATTTTATTTATTGCAAATCGAATTGTTCTTTTTGACGGGTTCGATTTGTGATAAAAATATCTAATCTAACAGCAGGAATGTTATCGTAAATTCAACCCGATTCACATGATTTTCTATTGAATAGTATTTCGATTGGCTACGTATGGTTAGAATTCTTTAACTTCAAACTATATCAATGAATTTTATAATGTGTGTGAAAGTAAGGAGAATAATAGTAAATTTTCTGAATAAAACATCAAAGTACCGCTCGATCACTTTTATTTTTCGTTAAAAATATGTTGCTGCATTCAAATATCGCGAAATTTCTCAAAAACGGCCCAGGTGTTTAACTCCATACCTTACTCGTATTTAAATACACCAATATATGCAAATTTTAAACATTTCCATGTCATAAAGGTTAAACTATGCCGAGACCGATTAACGAATGCTTTCTTAAATATAAGTAGGTAAAATATATAATAAAAATATTTAAATGTTATCAATAAAGTTATTTAGAAAAACTTCATATTATTTTTTATATTCGTCGACGCATTATGCAATTGCAGGTTTTTCGTGAGAATCTAAAAGTGAAACATTTTCAAGTAAACGTATATTTTATATTTTAAAATATACAAAATTCATTGCTAAGTATCGTTCAAGTATATTATATAACTATATACTTTATAAATGATTAATTCACTATTTGAAGAGTGAAAAGAAAAGTAATGAGGAAACCTACTTCTCATGAAAAAAAAACATAAATATTTTTATTTTTAACGCCAAAACTATTAAATAATCAAAATATTTTTGTTAAAAAGTAAAATTGCATGCGATTTACAGAATCAAAATACAGTATTTATTTATAAGGAGCTCATATTATATTTATAAATTGCATTGCAGAGAAATGAATAGTAAATTTTAGGTGCATTCCCATATATGTTATATACAACACAATAATGAAGCGTACGCAAGATTAATTAGAAAGAATGCCTCTTATTCACCAAATTGTATTTGGTAGATGTCAATATTATGCCAATTTTAAATTAAATAATCTTTGCAAAGCTAAAATATTTTGTAAATAAGTTTTAGCCGAATTCTTATCGTTGCTTAAAATATTTAATGAAAGCCAATCTACGAGGCGCTTCATCTGAGTACAAATATATGACAATTTCTAAACAATTTCCTAAGATCGTCAACGTCTAAATAAACAATTCGTTCATTTAAATTCAGGCCTTTATCAACCATGCCAAATTCAGTTTTACTATAATAAACGAAATTTATACAATCTTAACTAGACAAATGATGAGAAATCAGAACTTGGAACTTATATCTCATGTGAATGTACGGATAGGTACGTCTAAGGAATTAGTTTAATATGAGAATATACCTATATTTATACTAGTAAACAATTTCAAATAAATCAGGAAAATTTGTCACCGGATAGAAATATGTTTCAAATCCGTAAATTGAATTTGGGAACTTCTATTTTTATTATATAAGTATTTATTATATTATTTTCTATGTTTATTTAAATAGTGGTATAATTTTAAAAATTCGAATTTTAATCAGAAATAGAAGCCCAGTAAGTACGATTTCAGCTTTAACGGAAGTTGTAGTACATTTTACATCGATATAATTCTTTAAATGGTATAACTGGTATTAGAGATGCAAAAGATTCGAGTACTAGGTACATTATACTCGTTACTTTTAGGATCCGAAAGTAACGAGTAT
>JANTOP010087895.1:0-20354 GCA_027564815.1 Symmerus nobilis
GACATAAATAATATATGACCGGTAGTGCGCTATAGTGAATACTTCTCGCAATAGAGCCATTGTGACAACGTGCCCCGTGTGACAACGTGCCCCGGTCTACCCTACAAATATTTCCTTTCATAATATCCACAAAAGACAGTAAGTCATTCAGTCGTTCTCTACCTGCAAGGTTCTTCTTTTATTCTAGACCAAAATCTTAAAATCTGAAAAAAATATTAATTAAAAAGTAGAACCTCCTAGATAGTCAATCGAAAATATATTTAAATCATTCCGAGTGAATGTAGGCTACCGACCGTATTGAAGCTTTAAAAGACCTACACATATGAGCAAAATGGCTCTGCATGCCCTCTTCCGATTTATTATGATATTCAATATATTGATTCAGTTTGAGTTGATGGTTTTTGATGGCATTTGATCGAATTAAATTGAGAACGATAACGAGAAAAAAGCTTTTCCCAATATTAGACATCGAGACTGGTTTGGGATTGGGGGTATGAATGTCGGAATAATAATATCTATGATTCAAAATATACAATTTTTATATGATTTTATATTATTGTATCCGAATTTGGTCCTTTGGGATTTTAAATATATACACAATAGGGAGGACTCAACTCAATATGTCTGTACATAAGAAAATTATACGCATCTCGTTGTAATGATAAACTACTGATGTTTTCTCCGGTGAATGGACCCGGAGAAAAGTAGGTTGTTGTTTTTATTTTATTTACTTGAGAGGATACCCAACCCATTAAATCTTCTCCACAGGAAGTCGGAGACGAAGATGAAGAAACTGTTCATCATTGTGTCATAGACGAGAGTGTAGTCCCAATTTTCAATGTACACGTATTGTTGTATCCCTTTCGTTCATCTCAATCCTCTCTAACCCCCTCGATTGATGGATATTTATTTCTTATTCTTATATGTCCGATCCCATCATTGTGGTAGCAACATGACCCCCCCAGATAACTACCCTTGCAATTTTTTTTTCCTAGATAGATTTTCTACCCCCAACCGACATTATAAATAAATATTAGTCAACATGGTTTTATTGGTAGTATGATAGAAGTATATATTCCCTCCATTTCGACGAATATCTTATTATAGGTGGCCATTAAATGAAGGTATGAGTTCAAGAAATATAATAGGCAAACAAGTAATATCACAAAATATCGTCAAAGAAAATGTTCTTATTTTGTACACATTTTGTTTGTTATTTGTATAGGACATTTTGTGGGATCTCCTTTCGGGCATTAACCGTGTTCCAACTCCCCCCCCCGAACACAACAATTTCATAAATAACTGTTATTTTCTCTATTTGATTTTTATTGAAATATATCACGAAATGGGATTGATATTAAAGGTTGAACCTGAATGGTGTTCGATTTGTTTGGTTTGAAATTGGTTATTTTTACTCCATTCGCGTGGGTGTGGGGGTTCCATTGGGATTGGTGATATGGTGGAAGGGATGTTTGTGATATATTGTATATATGTTCAAAGGGGACAAAGTACACATGGTAGAAAATTAAATTGATAAAATTGATTAGATTTCTTTCTTCCTATGCCAACGTTCGTAACGAATAATAGTGACAAATCGTTTTGTAGGGGGAGGAACTTTACGATTTTCACCTTGAAATGGTTTATCAAGAGCTTTATTTAATAGTTGTAGAAGCAACAAGCAAATTAACTTTTACAAATCAAATTTATTGATAAACTTAAATTCAGGGAATTAGATACTAAAACCGATAACCGATTTTACTTTATTTGATTTAGACACCTCAAATGTTTTATAACGAATTCCTTACACTTCGACTTTTGTCAAAATATTAAAAATATAAGTTGTGAGGGCCCCTGATCTTAAGATTTTAATTGATCGACCAACTTATCACCTATTTGCATCTATATCGAAATTTTCAGATTTTATATTTCCCGGAAAATTTCAACCATTTTCGTTGAAAGTACCCATTCTCCTGATAATCAACCCCCTAAAATCAGGTGGCTAATTTTTTGAAAAAATTTGTTCTACAATTTCATCACTGCAACCTTTTAGCATACTTTTGTTTAATCAGATTTTCAAAATCGTTAATGAAATTTTCTGCGGGCCTGTCAGAATAACTCAAGAAAATCGAATGTTGGAGTCGATATATTTACCCCAAAAAAAAAATAATTTAATTTAATAAAAATCACCCTTTGATGATTACTAAGAAATAATTTGGCGTTTTTAGATTAGATATTTTCCGAGATTTTTATTTTTTTCGTAAAAATTCTTAGAAAAATGTTGAATAAAAATCGATCGAATATGTTGGATTTCCTACAATTCAATTTTTAGTCGGATGTTAAAAATATATAAGCTATAAGGGCACCCCCTAATTTTATAGTATTGATAGACCACCCAAATTATTCGTTATTTGAATTTTTTAATGTTAAGGAAAATTATAAGTTTTCCCAGAATAGCACAAATTTTCTTCTGGTTTGTTTATAACGGTCCCCTTAAAATCAGGAGGTTGATGATTTATTTTACGATTTCTTCACTCAATCATTTAGGTTTAATTTCCCATTCTCAGATTTTCCGATTCGTCATTAAAATTATCTAGAGATTTAAATCATCGGTTGGATTGTCGGGAAAAGTCCAAAAAATCAATTGAGTAGATTTATTTATCCAATAGAATTGGTGATTTAAAATAAAAACTGTTTGCTAATTACTTAAAAATAATTTGGCGTCTTTAGATTAACAATTCTTTGAAATTTTTTCTTTCTTAAATTAAAATTCTTAGACAATTTTTGAACAGAATCGATCGAATTTTTTGGATTTTTTACAATTCGATATTTAGTCGGATTTTAAAAATATAACTTTTGAGACGACCCCCTGATCTAATAATATTTATTGATTACCTAAGTCATCTATTATTGGAATTCATTTTAAAATTTCGAATTTTTTAATTTTCCGGGAAATTAACAGCTTTTTCTGAAAAACTCCCATTTTCTAGTTATTTTTTTTATATCGACCCCTTAAAATCAGGGAATTAGTTTTTTAAAAATTTTGTTTTTGAATTTCTTTATTTAACCCTTAAGTTTAATGCGGTGTGATCGAATTTTTCGATTTCCCAATAAAATTTTCCGGAAATTTAATTTTTCCACAATACTATCTGGAAAATTATTAAAAACCGATAGTTTTGATCGATTTTTTTTCCAAAATGAATTGTTGAAAAATTTTAATTTCATATATTAATTTCGTCTCTTATGAAGAATGTCCCATGCTATACCGTGAATTAACTTAAAGGAACAAATATAAAGGAAATGTATGATCAAATAAATATAACAAAATTTTTGAATGGAAAATAACAAGGAAAAGTTTCATACTTAGCCTTCTACCATTTGAAATATTTAAAGAGCATTTCAGTTCGCTCCAGTTAACATTTATAACGGTAACAATTTATCTCTAACTTTTCAATCTTTAATTCACATTTTTAATGCTATTAGATTGTTTGATAAAACACCGACCGACATTGAGAAGAAATCGAAGGGAATGATACACAGAATGTTTAAGAGGACGAAAAGAAAAAGTGAAAAGTTGGCTTTTCATCCATCCGCCTATTTTTTTTCTTTTTTTTAAACTTTAAAAATATTATTATGCTAATGAGTAATGTTCATTTCTTCCCTTATATTCTGGGTTATATTTACTTCCGCGAGATTTAGTAAAATGGAAGTTTCGATATACTGAATATTTTGAGATAGATTTTAAATTGAAATTATTTAATGGTTGTAAGCCAACAGTTAGTACATAAAGTTAACAAAAATATTGGTAGTCTGAACCAAGCCACTTCCTACTCTCAAACATTTGTACGTACAAGCAGACCTCATTCACACCATAGGCTTTAAAATTTTATTTAAATTAAGAAAAAAATTGAAAAATTTCCAGAACGTTGAACTTGAATCATAATTCCGTTTTTTTTCTTTTGAATTTCTCCTTTTTCCTTGAACCATTTTTTTCCATTCTATTATCTTATTCTTACGATAAAATATAAAATTTCCTTTAAGTTTATGTTTGAATAATGTTTCTAATTTTTAAGGAAAAAAAGAAAATTGAATCGCATTCCCTACATACATCAGCAACAATTGATTACCTGGAGAGAAGGATTTTAAAGGAGTTTTTATTTATTATCCTACCCTCGACTTGCATAACTTTTAAGTCGTTTTTAAGTCTCGGCAGTATATGACTTCTACAATGTTAATTCCTTCTGTAGTTACGTTTTAAGGAATTTATGAGAATATAGTAGTTACTCAAATTTTAAGAAATTAATCTGTTCATTATTTATTTAGGGACAATTCTGCGTAATTATATTTCTCCAATCCCAAAGAAAATGTTTGGAAAATTTATTTATTTAATCACAACGGTCACGAAGAACGGTTGATTTTAAAAAAAATCGAGAAAAAACCCTCGATCATATTAAACATTGATTTTTGACGGCGCTTTAAAAATATAGCTTATTAGGTAACCTCTTAATGTTTTTATGTTATTAGGTCTGGTATGTCATCCCCTAAATGAATCCGAAGTAAAATTATGAAATTTCTATTGAAAATATGTAATTTAATAATTACGTCCGATCTTGATTCCCATCAAAATTCGGAGGGTAGTTAATTTTCTTAATTACGAGGAATTATGTGGTTCATTATTTATTTGAGAACAATTTTACGTTATTAGATTTTGCCCATTCCAGGGAAATTTTTTTTAAACTTTCTATTTGTTTAGAGCGGAAGAAAATGAAAATTAGAAGCAAATTTATGATTTTTATAAAACGAGGGACAAACCTTCGAAATTATTAAACATAACATTTTTAACGTCAGTTTAAAAATGTAATTTGTTATATGACCCCTTAAAGTTTATACATAATATATCATCAGCTCTATTAAACCTATCCGTATATGAATCCTATCTGAATTTTTAAAATTTAAAATTTCCCCGGAAATTATAGGAAGTATTCTGGGAAGCTGATAATTTAATAATTTCGCGACTCTCGTAACCAATTTTTATTGCTGCAAATCGCTAAATCTATTTTATCTCCCACTAAATATACTTAAATAAAAACCGGAAACTTTCGTTAAAAGCTCTGTGGAAAATTAAAATCTCTACGGAAGCAGATTCTTTTATGAATTGAATAGAATTGAAGGCAAATTATCATGAAGGCATTCATAGTCCTTGTACTTTCTTGAAAAATTCGTATATCGGCCTGAAATTTGGCCGATATGCTTTCGAAGAGCTTTCAAGATTTTTAAAGCTTTGTTTTGGGAAAAATTGAGATTTTGTTAAAGGACCAATATTTGGATAGAAAATAGATCTTTTCACGTAAAAAATCAAGTTCGAAACATAGAGCTTTCGTTGCGCTTTTAATAGTGTGGTGAAGATTTCTGCGAAAATTCCAAATTTCATTTAAATTTAATGAATCGAATAAAATTTCGATTCCAAATTATATTAAATGACATTTTAATTTTAAGCTTTCAATGAGCTTTCGAGATTTGTTAAGCTCTTTTTAAAGGAAATTCGAAATGTCGTTAAAGGTTTGTTATTTGGATTGAATATAATTTTTAAGTCTTTAAAAATATAGTTGGGAAAGTATAGCTTTCTGGGAGCCTTTAAGTTCTCGCAGAGCTTTTGTACCAAATTTAGTTTTGATATTTTTGTATTTTTCCTCAACTAATTTATAAACTTTCTGCATCATTACATTTTTATTTTATCCAAAGAAAATTATCGGAAAATTCGGGTCACATATCGATGTCTGATATTCAAATTTCTCGGTGCGAGCCTTTACGAATTTTTGATATTTCTTAGATAAATTTCAATTTTTTCGAAATATTTGATTTTCATATTTTTACCTAACTGTCAACGCTACTTTCTGCGTTTTTACATTTCTTTCCGGCCGAATAAAATATTTTGCACACATTATGCAGATGTTGACCGCACGCCGCTGTATCTAAAACATACCCGATAGTAAATTTCAAATTAGCGTCTAACTGAATAAATCGAAATTTTTTAGGGGGGAGTTTATTATGGAAGACAATACTCGATATCCGGTTATCGATAATAGAATTTGCATATCGAAAGATATAGAGACAATTAGGTTTTATTCTGATATATTTTCCTATTGAATTTTACGCTCATTTAAACTATTGAATTGCCTTCTCTCCAGTCCATACCACCATTTAAATTCATCGTTCCCTTTTTTGAGGGAACAACCACTTTGAACAATTTATTTTGCATTTTATTTTTATGGAATTAAACGAGCTTGTTGCAATTCAAATATACAAATAATGATTTTGGATAAAGTTGTTGGTAGAAGGGGTATGGTATGGGATGGGGGTTGAAAACGGATGGTTTTCCAAAAATTACCACAAAACAAATAAAAAATAATTTGCGAGTACCCGTACCCGTACTATCCATCTTCTGGTTACTTCTGGACATTATACAATTTCGGGATAACAAGGATTTGGTTATCTTTCATTTGAGGCGAGAATATAATAACGATATGTCTAGATGTAACAAACAGAAGTCCTTTCTATATAATAAGACCACCTAGTCCTTGTTTCAAACAATAATCGCTCTTATATAGAGTTTTTCTGGCTTCGTTCTATGTAGAGATTGCCAACTGCATTGCTTGCAATGCAAGTGATTAATTTCATTTAATTTGTTAAAATATTGAATTTCCGATGTTGTTTGGGGGGATGGTTAGGAGATATAGGTCTAGAATAATCCAAAACTCCGGATCATCATATGCATTTATACCATAGATATGCTTTTAAAGAATGTAATACATAAAAAATAAATCTAACTCGTATTCAACTCGGGATAAGAGGATTATGTAAACAAATTATATTATTTGTTTGGCCAGGATGTGTGTGTATATTTGAGCCGTACTTTAATTTTTACGAAATCCAATGAAAGGGATTGGGCTGAAATTAAACGAAATGGACCATTAAAACCAATTCAATTCCAGTTTCGAAATCAAATAATTCAACTAAAAAAAATGAGTTTACTTTTAAACTGTTCATTTGTAAAAGGGATCAAATAAATACATGAACCAGTTAAAAGGGATATAGGGAAGATGCGACTGCCCCACTAACAAATTAACTGTTAGTCTTTTCATTTCTATACACCGTTTCAAGCATGACTCAAAAACCGCTAATTTACGAACTTTCCGTTTTATATCTGGGGATGGGGATAATTGGGGATTAGGATACTATACAAAAATTATCAACAATTTACAAGTAATTTAATAACAAATGACTTAAAATTATATCCAAACAAAGTATCAAACTTAAGTTTTCGAATAGACAGAGAAGAAGTCTTAACGAAAACGACATCCTCTTAAAAACTCAACCTCCTTGGGGAAACTTAAACAAATCCCAACGAAGACAATGGAAAGGAAAATTATTATTTCCGCCGTTTTCATGCATACGAAATTGTTTGTCTTTTCATATTTTCTTTCCTTTTTTTTAATATACTTTTCACCGGAAAAATTTTCACAGGACATTTTCGTCGGTATTATTTGTAAAGGTATAACATTTGTTAAAATGGAGTTGGAAGATTACTCATTTGGAATGAAATAAGAAGACAAAAATATTTCATTGTTTCCGACTTAGATATTTTATGCAACATTTTTTTGTCATATTTAAAACCGATTTCTTTTAAACCATGAATTAGTAAGAATGCATCCAAGGGAAACCTATGAGTTTATTAAGACATTTCCCAAATATTTAATTAATCAATTTTTTTTATTATTATTTGATTATGGGATATCGATTTGAAATTAATTTCCCGGGGTTCCGTAGCCGGGATTTAATTGTCAAACCCTGAATACCTTAAAAATGTTATCCTAATCATTATTTCATTACCAAGCCTTTTTAAGGGTAGATTTTAATGCGAAGTAAGAAAAAAAAAATTGTATCAGGTAAGTTCTTCCTCTTCTCATTATATCTCCTCTCGCACACAAGGAAATATATAATTTAACAAGAGTTTCTGGGAAGGTAAGTATTTCTAATACCCATAAATGAGATTTTCCTTTTGGGATATCATGTTCCCACGAACACTTTCTGACACAATGAAAGATGCTAACAGAATTTAATTTAATGTACTTCTGGCAGTTAGAGATTGACAATGTATCTCCTTTTATTATAAAAGAAATTATGGCACATATCCTTGTGATCGTCATAAAAGTGATAAAATCATATTATACAAGGATATGAAATAGGTTATTAATTTTTATATGTTCATGGGTTTTATTCATTACATGAGATCTTACCGTTTTTTTAGGATACGTTGGAATATATAGAGTTTAAAATTAATTGAGTTTTTCAACAATTTTTTTTATTCTTCGATAATTAATTACTTAAAAATAATTTTGATTGATCAGGAAATAAAAAAAATGTGTTAGAAAATTTTAAAAGAAAAGCCAATCTTGCAAGTCGTTTTTAAAATATTTTAGAATCATAAGTTTCGAAGGGAGCCCCTAACATTAATATCCTTATAGATCACCCAAATTATCCGCTATTTGAATCCATTTCGCAAATCGGAACTATTAAATTTTCCGGAAAATTATGACCGTTTTTCAGAAAACCACCATTTTTCCTAGTGCACCTGGTATCCGCCCGCCCTAAAATCAGGGGATTAATTTTATGGAAAAGTCTACGGTACCCGTATGTTTAATTTTACATATTCAGATTTTCCGATTCTGTAAGAAAAGTTCCCAGAAATGTTTTTCCACGAGACATTCAGAAAAATCACAAATTTGAAAATAAAAAAAACGGTTTAGATCATCATTAGAATTTATCATCCTTTTTCAAAAAAATTTATCAAAAAAGTTCTTTGGAAAATGTTGGGACAAAAATTCGAATGAATTACTTCAATTTTTATACTTCGATTTTTTCCGAGGTTTTAAAAACCGTGAATCTCGTTAAAAAATTCCAGAAATTTACAACTTCAAGGAAATTATTGCAATTTTCCGAATTACAATCGGATATCTACCTCGATATCTGCAAGGAAGAATTTGACGTGGAACAGTTTCTGAGAAAAAGTTAAATTCCAAGAAATTTTGTTCCAAAGTCAATAATATCTGTCTACGCTGAAATGTGCCTAAGGGGCAGATTAATAAAATTCATACAGAAAATATTTCAGAAAAATTAACCCTTCTATTTTTTTCGAGGGGTTTAATTTCCCGGAAAATTTTTTACGATCAAAATCAAACGACTTTTTATATAATTTTTACAGTTCGAAATATTTTCTATTAAAATAATAAATGGACAACTTGAAAGGGTTGGTTATATTCAAAGGGCTTACGGTTTCATTTGATCAGATTTTTTTTTTTTTTAAAGAAAAACTTTATTTTCGATTTTAAATATTATATTTTGTAACGAAATAATAGGTACTACATTTTATAATAATAATTTAATTATGCAATTCTAGGGGAAAAATTATTAAAGTAGAAATAAAAATTGTATTTATATTCGAAATAGTAATCCCTTTACTCGTTTCATTAGTAATCCGATTAAAATCCGGATTGACTATATTTTTTGAAGCATATTTTTTTCGAAATAATTGCAAAATAAAATGTATAAAATATAAAATTAAATTGAACTCCATTGTCACACAATTAAATTGAAATTGTTGTAATTTTAATTATTTGAGTTATATTCCATATCGATTAATCCTTTTAATAAATCTATGTACCTACTAGTATCATAATCTACTCATTAATTTACTATCTTAGTTTTATGGGGCATATTTTACTTTTAATGAGGAATTTTTAAAGGTATTCAAGAGACACTTATTTAAGTTACTTAATTATTAAAATTAATTACTGCAATAAATCACTTCCTTATTCTACTACAGGGCGGTGATTTTGGAGGGAAATACCAACCGGATATTAAAACATATCCGTTAACAAAAAGGGAAAAATTTGAAAATCACAATACCGTGAAAGAAAATCCGTGATTGGACTTTCTCAAAAGCCTCGATTATTTTCGTTTCTTTTTTCTTTAAATTTTTCTCACGTAACAAAAAATAAAGGAAAAGAAATTTTATCCAAAAAGGATGGGGGAAAAAATACTTTTATAGTAAGTTCATCCCATTGGACTCATATACTTCATTTAAAAGGGATAATACAAGACAACAATCATAAAAGCTTTTGTTTCATTCCAATCGTTTCTTGCTGTATATTTGTTCTTCCTTTAGTTAGATAGTTATTTATATACTCGCATTTGTCCTATTTCCTTTTAAATCAAAAGTTTTAAAGGAAAGAAATAGGAAATTCTTAAAATTAAATCTTAAACATAAGAAAGTTTACACTTTTTTTTATTCGAAAAGAGGCAGGTGGTTGGAAAACTATTTTCTTTTCTTTTTTACTTTCTATTATTTATGATGTTAACTCTGTCTTTTATTATTTTCTTTGACGAATTTTTCATTTTTCATAAGACGTATTTAATCTCCAATTTAGCAGTAATATCTGCGAAGGATAGAAATCCCACGAAAAATTCCTTATAACTATACCTGAATATTTTAATTTAAAACAATCATCAAGCAATTAATTATATTTCTTGATTTGGTAACAGGATCAGGATATGCATATTACATAATATAAGAATGGGACTGCTTTTTATGGCTACATTCCATAATTATTATGGATATTTGCAACTGAATATATCCAAAGATACTTCTTAATTTAAATTTCATTTTGTATAATTTGTATTCCTCTTATTACCCGATTCAATAATTTTAAATGAAATATTTGGAGGATTTCAAAATAAAGCTAAATAAATTTCTTTTTACCAAAATATGTACGTTTTCGAATCTATTTTTCAGCTAGATAACGTTCAATTACGGAAAAGTTAAAATTTATCTAAGAAAACCCAAGCTCTTACCAGAAATGTCAACTTCGAGCATTTTGACATATGAAATATTTTGAGTTCGATCGGAACATCCCGACAAGTTTCTTCGGACCAAAAAAAATTCAATGATGCCGAAAGTTTGAAAAATAGTTGAAGAAAAATATAAAAATATGAAACGTGAACTTTTCGGAAAAAAACTGTGGATAAACTTAAAAGCTCAGAGAAAGCTTTGATTTCCGAATCTAATTTTTTTCGTTTCAAAATCGATTCTCCAGCTAGATTACGTACCTTTGACCCGATTTATTAATAATAATTGAAATATGAAATTTTTTACAAGTAACAACAACGAAGTATATCCACCTACAACATACGCCTTCTGAAAGATTAATTTATAGTTTCTGATTAGTTAATAATTCTCAATTCGATTAAGACATGATTATTTTGGGGAAGATGTTATGGAAAACTTTAGTTTAAGACGAAATATCTGATAGCTTTCCATACCTACTCTTATTCAATCAATTATATTGAATAAGACGAGGGTTTCATCGTTAGAAATAAGGATATGATTTAATTAAAATTGAAAAGAGGGAGTTTTCTGTATAATAATGAACTAATATAGTTAATCAATAATTAATTTACTAATAACTTTAACCAGAATAATTATCAATTTAAATCATAATCTGTAATAATACATTATTTCTTGGAAAAATCAGCCATGAATTCTAACTGTGATTTTTCAAATTTTCCGAGGGGTTATGAGATTCTTTTCTTGAAAATTTGTTATTTAAAAATTACCATACGTTCATTCCACGTCTTATTCCAAAGAAAGTGTTTGACAAATTCAGCATGTGTGTGGGTGTGAGTAATATTCTTTTGTGTGAGTAATATTCTTTTGTGTGAGTGCGAGCAAATTGAATTTTTATCGGGACCGCTCACATAAACACAAAATTTTCCAAAAATTTTCTTTCAGATTTGAAAAATTTAATGAGGCAGAATTGTTCTTAAATAAATAATAAGTAAATTTATTAATTTCCCGAAATGAACAAAAAATCAAACCCATGATTTTTGGTGGAGTTTTGAATGGGAGTATAAATAAAATGTTGTAAATCTCTGTAATTTCCTGAAAAAATTTAATCTTTCAAATTTTAGTTGAGATTCATTAAGAGGATAAATAACCAAAATATGTCAATAATTCATATAATTCGATACCGTTCCGAATGAACATTGAATTTCCAAAAATTTTCTTCGAAGTGGAAAAAATGTATTAATTACGAAGAATTGTTCTCAAAGTAATAATAAATTGTTATGCCGAAATTAAAAAGAAATTAAATTCCGAATTTAAGGACGTTAAAAATTGCAAATTTTCAAAAAAAAATTAAAATTAATAATTTAACGGAGAATTTAATATTTAAAAATCACCATTTAGGGGATGACTAAATTCGATTAAATATTTTCCTGATTATCCATGACTTTCCCTGAAATTTCCGAATTTGTACGAAATCTACTGTTTACTTCTTACCAAGTGAACAATTTATAAGCAGATTTTTTGGTAAATACAACAATACCATTGTAACTGATCTTTTACTTAAACATTTCCTTTAATTAAGGTGACAGATTTATCCATTTAATAATTTCGTTTATTAATTCTACCAATTTTTTAGGCATCCGATCAGCATAGCCTCAATAAATATGAAGGTAAAATGGTTAAAATTGAGAGGAACAAATACTATGGTTACCGAGGAAGGAAAACAGACCAATTGAAGAAAACCAAACAAACAAATATTTACGGAATTTCTTTTCCGAGAAAATCGGAAAATTCGCTAAATTTTAAACAAAAATTTCTTGTTACTGTTTTTTTTTTTCATTTTCATATACCTACATCTCAATTTCCATTTCATCTTCATTCTTTTCGTAAAATTCCTTGAAATGAAAATTGAAGAAGGTGGGCTCATTTCACAGAAATAATTTCTGTATAAAGAAAACCAGAGTAAGGAGGAAATTAAATTGAGAAAAATGCAACTTTTTATCAAATTGATAGTTCAACTGATATCAACTTTGTTATTATTTGATTCGATTGGATGATTTTCCATTTTCCTCCGAATACTTGTATATTAATTTAAATAATTTAAAGTTGATTTAAAAAAAAAATATTACTATTTGTTTAAAAACTTTTATAAACTTCTTAATTTAATAGAATAAAAAAATGGAAATATTTCATTTAATTTGTTTAAATAAAAACTATAAATTATATTTTATATTTTCCTCTCGAAATTATCATGAATTAGTCTCTGGCTGTTTCTCGAATTTATCATAATATTTTCTACAAAATGTTTGATCAAACCGATATAAAATATCAGTTTGTTCGTCGTAATCAAATATCTGAAATTTAATAGGTAAAAAATTGAACTAAAATATCGATATTATTTAAATCATAATTACATTGTCAATTTCTATTGATGGCACGAAATTTAAATCAATTTTTCGAGTTTGTATGCCATAGTCAACAAGTAAATTGATTCCTTCCGCTGAGTTGGCACAATATTCTATTGCCGTATAATTTTTGCCATACACCGTAGCGCACTATTATCGATACCATTGATTGTTCGTCCAGCCATAAAAAATGTTATATAAATAATAATCGGATTTGTATGACATTTTATAAAATATACCAGATTATACCTCTTCTATTGTCGATCTAAAACCTCGTAATGCACATGCAATCAATGGGAATGCTTCATCGAATTTAAGCTGCTTTAAAACGCATGCATGCAGTTTATTTCGCTGACATTCAGCTGGTCCATGTTGACATTCAATTTTCCATTCACCGGTTGTACGATTTTGATTTTGCTAGTCGGGAAAATAAAAATAAAAAAATACTGTAGAGATGGTACATTTTCCGATTATTTTCATTTTTCCTCATTTTTTCGAAATAAATTCAATAGATTTTATTAAGGGCTTACTTCTAGTCATGCGGTCGGAAAAAAGCCATTTTTTTTATTAATTTATTTTAACTAAATGTAATGATTAATATTTTTAATTACTATTTGTACATAAAAGAGTAACTTATAAAGAACATATTTTATATTTTTTCAAAAAAAAAATGTCATGAATTATTTGGTTGCCAGCAGTTTTTCGGAGAAAAAAAAAAGTTACCATGCGGTGCGTAAGATAACTCATCACAGCGTTATCCGAAATTAAAAACCCAAAAAGATTCTATTAATAGATGAATTTGAAGATGGCAACCATATCATGATATTTCTTTTTGAAAAAATATAAAATATGTTCATTATAAGTTACTCTTTTATGTACAAATAGTAATTAAATATATTACCCATTACATATTTCAAATAAAGTAATAAAAGATCGCTTTTTCTCGACCTCCTGACTAGAATTAAGCCCTTAATTGAAACCTAATAATTATAAAATAAATTTATTTATTAATTATAAGTTCAATTTCTTCTAAAAATGACCCACATTTTTTATAAATTAAATTCACAGATTTTTCCAGATGATTTAATTCATCAAGGATAATTTCGGTTAGTAACACTTACGATTGCTTTTCCATACGGTATCAATGTTAAATTCATAAATTCTTTCCGTTGAATCCAGGTCGGATACAATTGGCGCCAAACAAATCGCAAGCTATCCCTACATAATGCTTCATAGTAAACAGTTACATCCAATTTATCAACAACGGCTTCTTCCTACAATATATTGATAAAAAAATCTCTCCAAAGAAACATATTTAATTAAAATTCTTACTCCAATAATTGTTGTCGATTCATTAGCAATAGAAAAATTAACTAAATAATTGAATATAATAAACACTAAGATTAACTTTAGCAACATTTTCTCTAAAGTTATTCCTTAAATTAAAATTGCTATTTCTTGTATTAAAAGCGCACTCTGATTGAAGGCAAATCGCTTATTAATCGGTTTTATTCTCGCGTGGTTGTCTCAAATAATATTGTATATTTAATTGGTTTTGTACAAATACAAATATTAATAAACTCAATTAAATAGATATGTGCGAAGAAGGCAATAATGAATTATCGAATTTAATAATAAAAATAAAATATTTTAACAATAGATTTTGTAATTGTAATTTTTTGATTAGCAAGAAGATAACCTAACAAGTGATATCAGAATAGGGGCATTACTTTATATACTTCCTTGTTGGCACAGATTATATAATATACAGATAACATTTATTTCCGTCATTATACTATACATACGATTCAAATTCTCTGTTAAATATAGGATGGACTGCAATTGTATGCACTTAACTCAAATTCTGAAAGAAATGATATTCTTACGGCAATTTTAGGAAAACATTAGGAATCTGAGCTATCTGATATGCTCCACATATTCGTCTATTACTATATATTTAATCAGTTTTAAAATATATAAATAGACAGAATAAATGAACTCATAAATTAGAGATAATTTTAAATTAGGAAACTCTAATCTTCTCACAGACAGATATTTACTATATTAGGCAAATCGAAAATTTGCACGTACAAACCTACACTCTGAGAAATAATCTTAAGACACTTTTACTACTTTGTGCTAATATTTAATAATTAGGCTTATTTTTTCAGATATGTATTTCGGAGAGTTGACATTGAAGGATAATTCGGTAAGTACAAATAATTTAATTTTTTTTATGGAAATCAATTTTAGTTAGTCAGTAATTAAATTAAATTCAATTTTTTCCGTCATTTTACATTTCTAAAAAGCCAAGATCCCAGATGTGAAAATTTTTATCGCGATAATTCATTTATAAACGTATTCAAATCAAAGAATTAATTTAAAAATTAATAATCTATTTTTGATTTAAAAAGATTAGATTTTGCAAGGAAATTCTATTTTTGGGGCTCCCCTTTTTTCAGCTTTTAATTAATTTCAAAATTCGGTAGATTAAAATTAAATAATTTAATAATTAAATCGGGATATATTTTAATCGAGTAGGTAATAATGTGTGTCGGTGAACGGGTCGATTTTTTTATATAAATGACTGCTGGATGGACCCATTTACCAGAACAACTGTAAGGAACAGCGAATGGGTCATATTAGGACATAATGTGAGTACATTTATTTTAATTTAATTTTTTTTTACATAATTTAACAATTAAATAAGATAAGAAATTCAATTTTTTCACAATTTTCTTACGATTTTTTTCAATTTTTTGACTTTT
The DNA here is from genome assembly GCA_027564815.1 of Symmerus nobilis. Classification (NCBI taxonomy): domain Eukaryota; kingdom Metazoa; phylum Arthropoda; class Insecta; order Diptera; family Mycetophilidae; genus Symmerus; species Symmerus nobilis. The sequence goes on from JANTOP010087895.1 coordinate 16,074, forward strand.
CTACATTTTTTTGGGTTTGTAAATGAGGTATATGCTGACGCCATTTTTCCGAATTTTTCACAATTTTTAAAATCTTTTCTTCTACTTTTCTTTTTTCGGAGACTTTTTGGACATTCTGGCGACTTTTCGACCTATATGAATTTTCTATTTGCTTTTTTCCGATTTTTTCTCACTTGTTCTGGTCTTTTCTGATTTGTAGCAACATATGTAGCAATCTAAAATTTGCTAGTTCTAACCCTGATTTTTTATGGACTTTAAAAATTAAGGAATTTTCCCGATCTTTTAATGATCTTTCTCGAATATATCTTAAATATTCTAAATTTGCTCGATTTGTCGCGAGTCTCTCCGATTTTTTTTTTTTTTTTGTTATTTCTAATCGACAGATTTTTTTCGATTATTCCCGAATTTGTCCTTAATTTGGACAACTTCGAGAATAATCGAAAAAATCTGGGATTCTCCCGATTTTTTGACACGTCTAATGACGCCAAATTATTTCAAAGTAATTAGCGAAGAGTTTTTATTCAAAAAAAAATTTTCCAAATAATAAATGGTTTTTATTTTTGGATAAAAAAAATCGACTCAAACCATTGATTTATTTTTGGAAATCTGACAATCGTAGAAAACTGAAATTTCTGGAGAAATTTATTTCGGTATCGGAAAATTTGATGATGCGAATTAAAGCATTGTAAAACAAATTTCTCCAAAGAATTAACCCCCTGATTTTATGGGGTCCGATACATGGGTAACAGAAAAAAATTATCAAATCTTGTCAAATTTGCCTAGACGTGTTTTTTGTCATCGATATAGTTGATTACTTAAATTAAAAAGTAAATTCAGGGTTTTAAAATAAGAAAATTATTTGAGTCAATTGCAAGCTTAGATTAAGAAAATTGAATATTTTCCGGTACAAATGTATGTATGTTAATTTCCGAGATCTTTTTTTGAATTTAAAATTTTTTTTAGATAACTTTCTCAAAATTGATTGAACCTTTTTTTCCTGGATAGCTGATGAGGTAAATTAAAATGTAATTTTAAGGAGTTTGAAAAAAAATCATTTTCACCAGCCAAATTGGTGAAAAGTGCCAATAATCCAATTTATTATTTATTCAAATTAATTCATTAAAATTTATCTTAATAAGGATAAATTTCAAATCGCTCTTACAATTATCTTAATATAAAAGAAAACACATATTTTTATTTATTTATATATTTTAATTGTCTGTATCAACGGAGTAGATTTTTTTGGATAGATTAAGAAAACATGGAAATTAAAACGGATCCTTAGAATTCTTAGATTAAAAATAATTAATTAAATTTCATTAATAATATTCTAAAATCAGGGGTTTGTTTTTTTGAAAAATTTTCTTTTATGATTGCAACGTTTAGGGTTCATTTCCCATAATTATATTTTCCAGTTCGCTAATTAATTTTTCCGGAAATTAGAATACAGAAAATTCTATAAAATTCGCAAATATAATTCGTAAAAAATCTGAAAATAATCGGTTTTTTGAAAAAATTTTCTTAACAGAATCTGTTTGTTAATTACTTCGAAATAATTTGATATTTGTTAGGAACAAATTTAAAAAAAAATTTTTCCTAGAAATTTCTGATGTTATTTTTTCATTTCAATTTTTTAAAATATTTAGGGGTTTTAAAAATATTAGACTTGAAAGGGACCCCCTGATCTTAAGGTATGGATATATCCCCCTAGTTATACCTAATATGAATCCAGTTCGAAATTATCAAATTTGAAATTTTCTGGAAAATTATAAACGTTTTTCTGTAAAGTCCCCGTTTTCTTAATGTACTGATTATATCCCTAGATGTACTGATTTTTTGAAAGAGTTTCTTTAACCATTTCTTCACTGTACCTATAGATTTAATTCTACTTCTATTCAGTTTTTTCGATTCATTAAGAAAATGACGATTTTTTGACTAAAATAAAATAAATCCCGAAACCGTTGATTTTTTCAACAAAATAATTTTCTTATTTATTGGTTTCTTTACAAGTCGATTTTCATTCGAATTTTTAAAATATGAATTGTGAGGGGACCTCCTGATCTTAAGGTATTGATAGATCACATATATCATCGCTTATTTGAATCAATTTCGAAATTTTAAATTAATTTATGTTCCGGGATATTCGAAGCCTGAAAAGTACCCATTTACCTGTTGTTTTTTTTTCAACAACCCCTATAAAATTAAACGGTTAAGTTCAAGTTGCATTCGATCAAAATTCCCGGATTTCTTAACAATTTTTCCCGGAAATTTAAGTTTTTCGGGATTTAGTAAAAGAAAATTAAGAAATTTTCAAGGAAACGCTTATGATTTCCCATAAAATATAAAATAAATAAATTTTGAAGTGGATTCCAATAGATGATAAGTTGGTTAACATTACAAAATAATAAGGTCAGAGGGTCACCTCACAAGAAATATTTTTAAAATCCGATTAAAAATTGACTCCTTAGAAATTTCGATCTCAAATTTGTGTATTAAATTATTATAGAATAGAAACTTTTCAAAAGACTTTCTTCATTACTTAACCCCTGATATCATATCTCAGATAAAATATCCTAGGATGATATACCCCGAATTTCCTTCCGTTTTTCAGACGGTTTCCGATTCTTCAAATCACCGATTTTCTTATTCTTTATATCTCTTGTTCGAATTTTCCTTCATTCCTAACCATTTGACGTGGGTAGGAAAAAAAAGGGAAAACATTAAAATGAATTAAGAAGCTAAATGAAATTCCTTTGATGTTAGTCGAAGAAAAAGGATATAAGTTATAGATAGCCACAATATATCCTACACAAGAAGAAAATTTATTGATAATATTAGTTTTTTTTTCTTCTTTTATCATTCGCTTGTGCGTCTCGGAATTTCCCACACAATTTTCTTTTAATAAAATTCGAACATAAAATGACAATTTTCTTATCAGAGATCAGAGGCTCTGTAAGCATTATCGAGAATTTAAGATTTATTTTATCCGGGAACAATTGTTGGGAGAAACATATTCGAAAAACTCTGATATATTGATATTTGAAAGTAAGACAGAAAGTCATACCATATATATATAATATTGGGTTAGACCATTCTAATCGTATCAAATGAGACTACGGAAGCTTTCAAATTTCATCTATGAAAAGGACCTTTTCTGTAGTAGATGATTATGAAGAAAAAACTAAACTAAACCATTTAATCATTTACGTAAACGTTTCCTTTTAATATTTTTTTTCTTTCCTATCCCTAAATGGCAAATAGAATCGATTATTGTTTGATATAAAATATTGATACTCAGACATTAATAATGTCAATGCCGATATTGAATTCCTTTGATGGGAAACTCTGTCTCTTTTCAAGACAGGAATATAAACAATTACGGGGTAATGAAAATCAATATGAAAACCAATATGTTCCGCTAATTAATTTCCTTGACGTCCAAGGACTATCATAGTCAAAGTTTCGCCATAGATCCAAATATACCCAAAACATCTCAAAGAAATTGATCGAATAAAAACTTCCTCATGAAGTTAGAAAATTCTTCTTCTAGAATTCCAAAAGTTAATAACTTAAATACGGTTAAAATTCAGTTAATCGAGTTCAAGGAATCAGTTGAATTAAATTTATTCATTACTCTCAGAACAATTTAAAATAAAATTGTCCATATTCGCATAGCGATATCATGCAAATAAATTCTCGATATTGTTGGATGTGTGCCACCACACACTTAATCAAAAACAAAATAATATACAAATAATACTGCAGGAAGGGATTGATAGAGTGGGGGAAGGGGATGAAACTTTCAACTAGTCCATTAATATACCAATATCGCCTCAGGGTGATCATAATTTAGACAATGCAAGCATTATACAAACAACCCACCATATATAGATTTAAATCAATGGGGTTTAACTATCTACTATATGCTACCATATACATATTGAGAGAAACTTTAAACTAAAGTTAAATTTTGTTTTCCCAGCCACCATCATCCCCATTGGCCTCTGCAAAAATCCAAAAATAAAAGATAGCAGCCACACAGACTGGAGGAGTTTGTTGGCATGTAGGAAAATATATTGGGTGTTCTGAAATATTATGGAATTCAGAGAATTGAGTCGGTTGGGCTTTATTATATTATATAAGGGAGAGTGCCCACCTATTGACACTGCCCAGCTATTGCCACCCATCAGTTCTGACGTTCGTGGCAATGACAGCAGCAATGTGCTTAGTGTCAAAGTTTCGTCTCATTAAGCGTTCACTTTTCATAAATCATTGAGTTGT
>JANTOP010087906.1:0-20346 GCA_027564815.1 Symmerus nobilis
AGCGAACGTGACCCAAATAGTGTACCCCCGGTACATCATATGGGGGGGTACTCTATTCGGGGACGTACGGTAATATTTTTTCAATCAAAACCGATTTTTGTCAATAAAAATTTCAATGTGATAACCAAAATTCAGTGGCGTAGATATATAAAAACACTGGAGACTGATGGATTTTGGGATCTTGGGCGATTATGGGGTCCTCAAAAATCATGAGCTTACAATCATTTTCTCATATTTAAAAGCATTCAGTCAGTTCAGTTCAGTTCAGAGATGAAACATTTTTTAAATTAGTCTATTCATAACAGTTTCATGGATTGAAATTCGACAATTTCCTAAAATCGGAAAATAAATTTTAAAAAATATTGGAAAATTAGGGAACCGTGAAATTTTTCAAATTTTGTTAAATTCGGATATATCTTGGAAATTCCATTTTGATAAAATTTAGAAATTGTTTCTAAATTTTGTCTTAAATTTGTATAAGTTTATCAACTTTTTTCGCTTTTTTATGAAATTTACCAATTATTTTCCGTTGTTCTTCAATATCTGTGAGTACTTTTGGGGGCTTTTAGGGGAAATCATTTCTTTTATTTCTTTAATTTTATAGTGGCTGTGTGCATATGATTTTACTGATAATAAAATATACCTAGATGTAGCATATTTTCCAAAAAAATTCCTCTTAAGTCCTTAATTAAATTCGAGGACCGAGACTTTAGGTATTCGTCTTACGGATAGTTTTATATAGGGAGAGTTGACTACATTATATTGTAGAAATTTCCTTTAAGAAATATTACTATTATATTAATCCAACCGAGGACAAATGTTTCCAACAGACAAATAATAACAAATACATACCCTACGTTACCTTTGTTATGTTGAGTCCCATGTGAGCGAAACACAAATAAGTTCATCCAACTTTAATGTAACGGAACTAAGAAACCACTACCATCGTATTTAAAAATTATTTTATTAACTTAAATTTGTCTTAAAATTTAAAGGTTTACTTTTGAAAGTCTTTTAAGAAATCCTATTTCGAAATTAGTTGATATACATGAAATTTTATCTAGTAATATTCCTGTAAGCGTAATGTGCTGTTATATTCTAAACTAAAAGCTATTATTTTCTAGATCCAACTACCAAATGTTAGGTTGTAGAGTTGCGAGAAATGAAATTAAAATTGTTTTTTAAAAAATGCTACAAAGTTTAAGTTTGTAAAGATCCGAAATTTTTCGGAATTCTGAGTTACCAAATAAATCGGACAAACGAATTTAAAATGTATAAAAATATATTTAAATCTTAAAATAAGACCGATCGACTACACTAGTACAATTTTATTTCTTAAGCTAACAAAGTTTTATATTGTTCCTGTTCGGCAAAAAACTTGACGTTTTCTTGGCACTGTTCCTTCCAATATTTGGCCAAAACAGTAAAACTGTCACCGGAACCGCCCAACTCGATCGGCATATCAACGCATGCTGTCGATTTACCGCCACTGACCGTTACACGAGATTTCATTTTAGCATTCATAAAAAATCGAAATGTATTGAGTACTGCATTTATATAGAACGGGGCATTAACAAATTCCAATTTCTTTATTAGAGTTGGATAGCACTGCCAACTTTCTACCGATCGTTTTATTAATGTCGGAGGTAACGCCATGGCATGTCCAGCTTTTACATTTTTCATATCGAAAACGGCCAATAGCCCGTAAACTGATATTGATTCATCCTTATGTAACAGTAAATCTAAAACCATTTTCCCCACCTAATTCAATCAATAGATTTTAGAATAATTCTGGGTAACTTTGGGGAATTAGATTAGAAATGTTCACCTTGAATACATTGTTTTGTGAATGAATTTTAGGGTCATGAGCTGTTGCTCGTATTATAATCACTTGTCGATTTTCATTGTCCTTCATCCTTAACGGTAAAAACACTCCAAGATCTAGCAGTTCCACAATTTCCGGTCGAAATGGATCTCGATCCTTAAACCATTCAATCCGATCTGCTCGCATTTGATAGTATCTACGGCAATGGATATTGTTCGTTTTTAATTAACGGTCATTTATTAATTAAATTTACCTTTCCATCTTCCTTTTTGCCTTGTCCACATTGTACTTCGTCCCTCGCAAAAAATGCAAAATATTCTTTACCGAACGATCAGCATTAATTTGGGGATTTTCATTGAGCCATAGATATATTTCCTGTAAGCTAACGGTTCGGACCGCTTCCGTTTCGCCTAGCCGCTTTTCAGCATGTTGATAGCATTCAACAGGTAGCTCAGGATAGTAAACATTCATCCTTCTGGTCGACTGCTCGATCACAATGTAAACATATTCCTTTTTATTGGGTCATTTGATTGGCGATAAGGAAACTTAACTAATCAAAGGTCAATTTGTGCTTGAATAATTAAATGCATTTTTATTAAAAATAATTAACTTTCTTTTTCAATTAGATTTGTTTTGCTTTACTAATTGACAGCAAGAGCGGCGTTGCCATTTATCATCTGTTAATGTTTAAAATGATGTTGCGTGACAGTTGACCACTAACTAAATCGTCTAATTTTAAACAGTTTCGGTCTCTGCTTGTTATATTCCGATGCGACGTTCGATAGTCAAATTGAATTTTATTTTGCACGTGTTGGATGGAAAATTTATAAAAATTGTTTAAATTGGTTGGTGAAAACGAATAAATATGGTAAGAATGCTTAACTACTTAATTAACTTAACTATCGAAAGGAATACTGAGAATGGTTATAGTTACATATTTTTGTTTACATAACCCAAGATTCATGAATTTTAGGACCGAAGGATAGTACACAAACATAAAATAATCTTTCTTTTTAACAGACTAAGCAATTGGTGCTGTACGAACATGCGGCCGGCTATGCCTTGTTCAAGGTCAACCAATTCGAAGAGGTATCAATGTTACTACCGCAATTGGAAGCATCCGTTACCGATTTGGCCCGATTCAGTTCAATGGTAAAATTGATCGGATTTTCCCCATTTAAAACAGCAATTACCGCCTTAGAGAATGCTAACGCAATCTCAGAAGGTATTGTACCGCAAGATTTGGCTGTATTTTTGGACGGAGCCATATCGGCAAAAAATAAACATACATTGGGTGTGGGCGATCCAAAGTTGGGAGCCGCTCTCAGTGAAGCGCTTAACATAAAAACAACTCACATTGGTGTGGTGCCGGAAATAATACGTGGTATTAGGTTCCATTTCCATAATTTGATTAAGGGATTTACGGATAAAACGGCTGGCATTGCCCAATTAGGTTTAGGGCACAGTTATTCACGGGCTAAAGTTAAATTTAACGTTAATCGAGTTGATAATATGATCATCCAATCGATTGCTTTGTTAGATCAGTTGGACAAGGATGTGAACACATTTTCGATGCGTATTCGAGAATGGTATTCGTACCATTTCCCAGAGTTGGCACAAATTGTTACCGAAAATTACAAGTACGCTAAAGTGGCCCAGTTCGTAAAAGATCGAAAAACATTGTCCGCAGAAAGTTTAGAGCCGTTAGAAGAGATTTTAATGGATTCGTCTCTGGCACAGGCAATCATTGATGCATCAAAAATGTCAATGGGAATGGATATTTCTGTTGTCGATCTAATAAACATTGAAATGTTTGCAAAACGGGTCGTAAAATTATCGGAATACCGGAAGCAGCTATCCGAATATTTACATACGAAAATGGAAAGTGTCGCACCAAATTTACAAGTTTTACTGGGCGATCAAGTTGGCGCCCGATTAATCTCGCATGCCGGTAGCCTTACAAATCTCGCAAAATATCCAGCTTCGACAGTCCAGATTCTAGGCGCTGAAAAAGCATTATTTCGGGCACTGAAAGCCCGAACCAACACACCGAAATATGGATTGTTATATCATTCGACGTTTATCGGACGTGCTGGATTAAAAAATAAAGGTCGCATATCTCGATTTTTGGCTAATAAATGTTCGATTGCTTCGAGAATTGATTGTTTTACCGGTAATTTCTGAAATTATTTCATTTAACGTTGCCACTTTAATTGTTATCCTACTTTTAGAAACACCGACAAATGTGTATGGCACAAGCTTACGTCAGCAAGTAGAAGATCGCTTGAAGTTTTATGAATCGGGTGAAACACCTCGTAAGAATATCGACGTGATGAAGGAGGCAATGGAGTTGGCCGCCCAACAGGTACCACCATCCGAGAAAAAGAAGAAGAAGAAACGTAAATCGGACGCAACTGATCCTATAAACGGTAATGGGACAATGGATTCGGGCATATTTGAGACGACATTGGACGTAACTAATGGAGGTGAAGATAATGGGGAACCGAAAAAGAAAAAGAAGAAGAAGAATAAAAATAAGAATAAGAATAAAGACGTAGAATAAAGTGACTACAGAAAATATTAGATTATTGCATTATTTTTTTAATACTTTTCAAGAGTACATTTTAATTTGGTAATTATTATAAACATATTATAATCCTCATAATAATATTCAATGTTGAATATAATTTTATATAAGTAAATAAAATACAAACGAAAATACAGCAATTTTTTTAAGTTTTAAGTAGATACTTGAGTAACGGGATATATAATTATTGCAAATATGCAAGACAAGTAATTTCAGAATTTATATGTTGGGCGACACATCAAACTGATTTTTATTGAATTTTAATAAAAAAAAAAAATGTGCTTGTAAGCCTATTAAAAGAAACATAGGTTTCAGAGTTAGGGAATCTTTGTAGAAAATTTAGTTAAAATTCGAATGTTTTTCGAAAATTGGAAAATTTCATTAAATTCCGACAATTTTATAAAAGCATAGAAAAATTATAAGAATAATCAATACCTACCGGCCATCTCAACATCTTAGTGAAAACTAACTTTACTTAAACCTTAATTTATTAGCTCACGGGATTTTTGTTAACTTAGTGTTGCGCGCCGCAATTATTTAATCATAAAGCTTCCCTTCGTTATACGAGTGGATGTTTGATTCGTTCGGTTATATTGGTCCTTTTTGATGATAGCCTTTATGATAAGTCAGGGAAAATGTTTAGAAAACCGAAAATTTGCATGGCAATAAAAGTTAGGAATGAGAATCGGAGCACTAAGTACGAAAATTTCGTGTAAAATTGGATACTTCTCCCTCAAGATTCGCGGGAGTTCCAAAATAAACCGGGAATGAATTATGTTTTCTAAAAAATCGAACTTCAGAAGATAACTCTGGACCGGGTCGTCTGATTTTGAAAATTTGAGTGCCAAATGAAAGATTGGGCATTTCTTGTAATTGTCCTTATTTAGTTGTTAATTTTTATTTTCTTCAGAGAATTCTCGATATATAATCAAAAATGACGGGGACTTTCTAAGCCTACAACTCGTGAATTAACATTCGAATTTGAAAATAATAAAAAAATTTAATGAACAAAAATAGGTACCTGTAATTTAATTTTAATTTGATGTTCCCAGTCCTTCATACCTAAAAATTGGCACCTAGAAATAAAGGTTTGACGCCTTTCTTAAATAGAATTTTAGGACAACCCCTTAAGGTTGGATAGAAAAATTAATCTTTTAATTAAATCTAATTCAAATAGTTAAACAAAATAATTTTTTCCATTTCTTTTCAATCGATTTTCTAGAAAGTGGTAATTTTTGATTTCCATCTCTCTCAGGACTAATTGTAAATTAGGGGTTGATTTTTCCTAACAAATAGTTTATACGATTTGTTCCTCTAATTCCTTGCGGTAATTTCTCATTTTCATTTTTAAGAAAATTTCAGAGAATTTACGATTTTCTGGGAGAGTACCAACAAAATCTTGAAAAATCTGATCCAATATCTAATTTCCGGAAAATTCTATTAAGAAGTAATTGAAAAAATTTTATTAGGTTGAACTGAACCTAAGGGTACAGTGAGGAAATTTGAAAATTCTATAACTTAAATTAAAAAAAAAATTAATCACCTGATTTTAGGGCGGTCAATATAAAAAACAATAGTAGAACGTGAGTAGAACCATTCAAGGAAATTTACGTAATTTGGCAGAAAATTTTAAATTGGAAAATTACGATATTGATTCGATACCAATCTACCATCTACTTATATCCTGCTAAGAATTTAATTGTAAGAAATCCAATAAAATCGATGAATTGTTGTTCCTAATTAGTTGAATTAAAGCTCTGGTTTCTAACTATATCCCGAATATAACCACTTTTCTAACTTTCCCGACATATTATCGTCATTTTTAAGAAGTTTTACACCTAATTTCTAGTCATATTCATCAATTTTTCTGAATTTTTAATTGATTTGGTATATTCCCAGTAATTCAAGACATTGTTTACTATTCTCGGTGTTAGATACCGCCTACTAGTCATTTCGACTAACTGCGAAAAACAGCAAATAGGTGAGAACTACTCTAACACAGGCACAGGCCGCTTAAACAAATTTCTAGCACATGAGATTACCGGCCAGACAAGAAGTAGTTGGTAAAATGCTGGCTGTTTTTCATCTAATTTATTTATTTTGAGTGAAATTTAATATTTTCTGAAAAAATATCTACAAAAATCTCGAAAGCTCACTGAAACCTTTTAATTAAAACTTCCTATAAAAGCTTTTCGAAAATTTAGAAGCTTCAAGTTTCAAGTTCATTCAAACCGATTTGTAATTCAAATAATTTTACTATACCGAAATTTAATATTTTCTCAAAAAATTTGTTATTAAAGTCCCCAAAACTCACCGAGAGCTTTTAATTAAAATGTAATCAAATTTATTTTGATATCCGTTTTTCATCGGAGTAATTAAATTGAAATCAAATCGAAAATTTTCTTTAAAATCATTTACAAAAACATAAAAACTCAAAGAAAGCTTTTATACGTATTGAAACCCAATTGTTATCTACATAATCTTACTGCACCCACTTACCGATTTCCAAAACAAAAAATTTATAAAAGTTCTCAAAGCTCACCGAAAGCTTTCAATTAAAAATAAATATTAATTATCTTGATAACCGTTTTTAATCGAAATAATTAAAATGCAATCAAATCTAAAATTTTCCTAAAAATTATTTTCAAAAAGATAAAAGCTTAAAAAAAAGTTTCCCGTATCGAATTTAATTTTATAAGAATTGAAACCCATTTTCAATCGGCAATTAATGCCGATTTTCCAAGAGTTTCCATCAACTGTACAGGAGAATATATTTACCGAATTGAATTTCATCTAAAAATACTACAAAAATAACAAAATAATTTTCTAGTCGGACTTAGTAAGTGCACACTACGCTAGAGGTAGATTAACAGAGACTTAACTGGTAGAATCAATAGACATACCCTTTGTCCCGAAAAACCCAAAAGCACCTCCGATTGAATATTTTTGAACACACACCTATCAAGCTTTGTATATGAAAAGAGTTGGGAAGCTAAGCAAAGCAACAGTTTCGCAAAAGAATTATGCTATAGATCAAAATGGTGGACTTAAGTGTCGTCCAGAAAATGATCAGTCGGCCATTTTGAAAATCGTCGCGCAAAATCTTTTTCCGTGGTTCATACGATAGCCACAGGTGTCTAGAATAACGTCAAATGTTAAACAGTGGGTGTTATCAACTGAAAATTGAACAAAATTAAGGTCATATTCTTCGGGCTAGGTGGAACTCCAAATCACACCTCCATATATCTATTAGGTTGCTCTCCTATAAATTAAGCTACCAGCTCTAGCTAATAGACCTAACTAGTAAATTGGAAGCATTTTTACTAATATTACTATTACTATATTACTACAGGAATATATGCGTGTATAGTGACATTGCTTACTCTAACCGCTCGTAGCAGCTTATTTTCTCTCATCTTAATGCCTGGATAGTTTTAGAAAATTTATGCTTGGCTGTTAAAAAACTACGTGCAAGGGAGTAATGTTATGTATGCCATTTTTAAGCAGTGAAACAAGAAACAAACAGTTGTTAGATCTAAAATAAAAATTACCATAAATCTCAATTTTTTTGTAATAATTTCTCTTTGTTTCAAATCAATTTTTAATTAATTATATTTTAGCTACATATTTTATAATAATTCAATTAATTTTATCAATTTTACATTGAATTTTACGATAAACATTATATTAAATTTCTCTGCTGTTAATTTAAATATAAACTTTTATATTTGATAATTTCTAGTTGAATTAAATTTAAATTCTTTATAATTCAAATAAGTTGATACAATTTAGGTATTTTTTTTTTATAAAATAATAAGGCACAGTTTTGTTTTTGTTTTATGTTCATTATTTATCATTTTCTTTTCAATTTATGTATTTTTTTTTATTATAATTACTGTTAGTACGGATTTAATTAGGTTATTATTGTATTATCTTTTATATGGGACAGTTGTTCATAAACGTTCTGGATTATTTTATTATTTTCACTAGGTTAATGCATAGATAGATATTATAAATGTACTAGTTTTGTAAATAAATAATTTTTAATTAGGATAATTGTAAAATATTATATGTGCCTGTATCAATTTATTTATTTTATATTCCTAAACATTTTATCCTAAATACTATTTACTTTTATATTCTTTTCGAATTTAACATCAAAATTTACTATTATAATTTAATTAGACTGCCATCGAAAATCGCTTACAGTTGGATATTAATGCCTTGTGAAACTCAATGTTACGGAATTGAATTTAATTGCTTTCTCTCATTAATTTAAATGGTATTTTGATAAAAAAAAAATAAAACAACAATTATATTTATTTTGAAAAATTAAAAAACAAAACAATTAAACTAGTTTAGTTTGGCATATATTCTAATATTATTTTATTATCTATTATTTTAATTCATTCGTATGTAATATAAAATAAATTTAAATAAAAACTTTTGGAATATCCATTTTTATATTTAGATGTTATTTTTGATGTTATGGAATCATTGTTTCTTTATTTAAAATTTTAAAAATTCTAGCAAAATGAATCACTTTGGAAAATAATCAAATATAAAAAATCCTAACTCACAAAATCGTTACAACCAATTTGAAAGATGACTAAATTACATTTCTAAATGCCAACCAAGTATTAAAAACTTAATTCTAGTAGTTTAATTTTCTTTTAATATTAATCAATGAATGAAAAAGAAAAAAAAAATTAACAATCAATTTCATCTATATTCTTATGCCGTTTTTATAAAATAAAAAATGTATAAATATTTTTTTTATGTATAACAAATTTATAATATTTAATTGTTAAATTTATAATATGTATTTAATTTATATATAATATGTTTAATATATTTTATTATAATTACTTTACATTAACAAATGTTAGTGTGAATACCCCAGCACCGTGGTGAGCATTATTTAATAATAATTTATGTTTATGAATTTACTTTTATTATTTATTAAATTAAACTGATAAACATCGAAAATAAAAAAGATGAATAGTGTATTTAATAAATTATAATTAGTTTTGTATTTGTTAATAGTTTATTATTTCATTAATAATTAATAGGTATTGTTTTCTTTTTCAACAGTCTTGCAAATATAAACCAAAGGTTTAATTTTTGGTCCTAATTGCTTAATTGGTTAATTATTATTGAAATAACTTTCTCATTTATTAATTGATAAATATAAAACAAATACATGTATCGGTTTAAAATCGAGTTGTGCTGCAAATAAAAATTACCCACACAATTTTCAATGTACAAAATTTGAATTTTCCGAATCCATTTTCCAAAAACTGTCGACGCTGCGAATAGAATAATACCAATTCTCTAACGATTATAACGAAACCCATTGTTTCCACAAATTGGATTTAAATAGATTTTGGGCCCAAGATTTTACAAATTACCAACATTGGGGTATTTTTAGAAATTGCACGTTGTAAAATGACGGAATTAATTTTTAAGATAAAATATAAGACGGAGATAGCAAGATTTTGTAATTTGTAAGAACGTCTGGATGAATTTTGAATTAGAATTCAGTATAGCGTACAAATATCCGAAAGTTGGTTGTACTTTCCCGTCAATTTCACACGATTCAATTCTAATCTAAAATGGATCTGTTTGTTGGCGAGATAGCAGTGGAATACCTCCAAACGCTATTCTGATTATAATACAAGCAACAAGCTGAAAATACATTTATTTTAGATAATTTTAATAATTAGAAAGATAATCGGATTTGGACAAATTCTTACTTGAGTCAACTCAAGTGTTCGATTCCTTATAATTTGGTAATGGATCGATCTTATTGTTAATTAAAACTTATTTATTATTAAAATGTTTTACAAAATAAAAATAATTTCCAATTTCAAAAATTCCCTTTTAGCACAATGATTTCGTTCACACAAAAATTTAATTTTATAAAATAATATACGATTACAAGACAAAAAAAATTTAAAAATATCAAAATTATAAAGGAATAAAATGTAAATAAATCGGACACACTAATAGTTATTTACCAAATATCATTGGAACGCATTAAATTGATTATTGAAACTATTGGAATTAGATGATTGGACAAAACCATTATTAAAATTACCAAACTGTTGTTGTGGTGATTGCATAGGAATGTTCATTGATTGTGGTGGCACTGTATTGCCAGAAAAAAATAATTGTTGCCCGCCACCACTCATAGCCGTAGGTGTTGAAGGCATATTGCTCATAAATGTCGAATTGACGGGCACCACTTTCGTTGGACTTTGCGTCTTCAATTGATTCATTGATGGTGCTGGTCCGACTGGTTTATTTTTACCCGATAACAAATTGTCCAAATTTATGTTTATGTTACCGGCATTTGTCCACGTCGATCCTAATGGTATCTGATTGGTGGCTGTCGTTGTGGTTGGTTGACTGGCATCTAACTGATTTATATTGGTTGGTTGTAGTAAATTGCTGGCTGGTTGTAAGATGTTAGCTAATTAAAAATTTACGTTTAATGATAATTTAATGATTCGAAGTCTATATTAGAAAGTGAATATAATAATTCTGGATCTAGTTAACCACTTATCTAACTAACAGATATCAATATACATACTTAGTCAAAAAGAACACAATCGAATGACATTTCATGTTATTTAATATTTAGGTATAAGGATTACAAGTATTAGATTTAAGGATTTAAAGAGGCTTAGGCATTAGACCTAAACCTTTAAACCCGGTCTCAGTGAAACACATAATTATCTGATAATTGTTTTTGAGAATCAGACGATTATATCTTGCGACCGATATGAGCGCATATCCTAACTACCAAACCTCATAACAAAAATACAATGGGGTATACTGCCTCTCTCGCTTACCACCACTATCCTATTTCTATGTCCATAGGGACCCAAATTTGATGGCGCACATGGATCTGTAATATTTAAAATTAAATAACGTTATATTCCGGCGGACAGTGGACTTCTTTCAGAAAATTACCCTTAAAAATAATCTCTGATTTACAAGAGTTGAATGTTTTCATATGTTGGTTACTGAATAGGAATTAATTTATCAACACTCGAAATAGCGACTTCCAAATGGTTGAAATAATATAAAATTTGCTCCATTAGTCACAACTACCGGATTTCACATGCTAACGATGCGGACATGCGGAGCATCTGAGCTAGAACTCATGCACCGCAGAAGAATTATTAAGAGGAAATTATTTTTATGGGCTAGAAATATACTTCGATTTATTGGATATCTGTTCCTAAATATATCTCCGGAAATGTCCAAAGAATATAAGAGTAAAATAAATTTTAAATTCATATCAAAGAAGAAGATCAAGAAATCAAAACTAAAGAAAAAATTGATACTAGAATTGATAATTATTTAACATTTTGGAATAAACAAACATATTGTTTTTGGATAATATATGGACTTAGTAATTATTATTGTTAATATTACTTGTTGCTGTAATATATGCATTTAGACCAGAGGTGGACGACATACGCCCCGCGGGCCGCTTGCGGCCCGATCGAACAATTCAATTGGCCCGCCGGACCATCTGATAACGAAACCTAAGAACTATTTTCTAAATATCAGTAAAAAGCAAGTTGAAATCAAAAAAATGCAAGATCGAGTCAGTTATACATTTCTTATTTACATTTATATAAAAATTGGAATATAATTAGAAATTAGAAATATGGAAAATGATTAACCATCCGGGGAAAAAAATGTATTTTGGAGAATTTATTATTCTTAAATTTTCAATAATAATTTTTTATTTTACGCCTGTTCTATATAATAGTCTGTGTCGCCAATTAATCTTTACATAGTTTCTTTTATTTCCAAGAAAACACTTGTAAAATGATATTCTGTTACAAAGATAAATTTATTACATAATGAAAAATACATAAATCTTATTCCTGAGTATAACAATACATTAACGATAAAACATTAACAGCCATTTCCCGACAATCCTTATCATGTTCAGCTGAACTAAACATGCTATCCTGTAAACATTGTTCCAACCACATCTTTATTTCCAGCACTTCATCGCCAAGTGTGTCCATTAGGATAGTTTTTGGAACCGCCATAAATACGGCTGCTAAAGCAAATAAAATACTCAATCGAACTTTTGGTTCTGCATGAAATCGTAAACAGTGACTTAATGAAATAATCTCTTGGGCCATTCGAATAGCAATTGAGCAATTTTGAGCACACATCATAATCGTTCCAATCGTTTCTAATAAACGAATCAGTAAAATATTGTCAACGTCATGTTTCAATTGTGCCGATTGGGTGATTTTTATTGTTAAATGTTGACGATCGAATCCATTTATTAGTGGAAAAAAGAAGTGGGCAACCATATTTGTGAATCGATTTTTCTGCTGAACGATCGGTTTTCTTTTCGATGTAAATCGTTTCGTTTTTTTAAATAATTGTTCTCTAATTATCTGTTCCGCAATTTGTCTATTTTCTGGTATATTTTTTGTTGGATAAATTTTTTTCGTTCCGATTGGTGCTTTCCCAACAACCGTTACTGTATCTTCTTGTATTTTAGACAATTGTTTAGCTGTAGCGGATAATATATCCAACATAAGTAACTTCGTTGAAACCGAATATCTCTGTAGAGGCGTATGAAATTCCTTGCATAGATATTCGGCACATTCTTTGGGATACGTACAACAGACGGCGATACAACCGTTCATACGATTTTCTAGGAAATTATCCATATAGAAACGTCGTTCCAAATTGATCAATAAATCTAATAGATCAATAGCTACTTTAGAATCGTTATTCAATAATTGATTTTCAATCAATTGTTGACAAGATTCAATTGATACTTGAAATATCTCTGGATCATCAGTTTTTAATAAAATATCACGAAGATCCAGTAGATATTTTGGAGCTTTATCAATAATAGTAGAAGTATCATTTGACATATCGTACGGTTCTAAATCATCATCTGAATCTAATGAATCCGTAACATTATCCGGTTGTCTGGTAATAAAATTAAATTTCTCATTTTTCTGGCTCGGTTTTAATGACATTACTTCAAGACTTGTTTCCAGTATTTTAGAAGGCATCGATAGTGATACCATTCCGACGCTACCTTTGGTACACTTTACGGACATATTTTTCAAAATTTCATCCAAACTCTCTTCATCCTTAATCGACTCAGTGAATTCTTTATATTTTAGAATTATATTACGAAGTGATTCAATCAATTTTTGATTATCGTCAGTTTTAAAAGCCGAATAATCAAATTCCAATTGTTCGGTTCCTTCCAACGATTCAAATAAAGGTAATACGATCTCGGGTGTAATCATACCAATACATCGAATCGATGGTGTTTGAGATTGGATATGAATCTGGGTACCTTTGAACAATATTCGCTTTACGGTAGAAATTTGATTTGATAAATCAGATTTGAGTTCAGATGACTGTTCTATCCAACAATGACTGGATAATAGAATTAATTTTGTAACATAGAGATGTTGATTAAAGGTTGTATTGTTAATCCAAATTTCGTTGGACCATTGATTCAATAAATCGATCAGTAGATTATGTAAGATTTCTAAATCTACTTGTTTCGTTAAGTAATAAATATAATTTATTACAATACGGTCATCAGAATAGTAGTTTATCAGAGGTATCTTATTTAACCAATAATGTCTCCATTCAGATTTATCTACAACATTTTTCAATAGCCGATCAATTAAAATCCCATAACGATTTTTTAATAAATGTATGCTGATTTTTTCAATTGCCAATCCATTTAATTGTGTGAAAATTAGCTGCAAAAATGACTGATAAATGGAATTTTCTGACCAAATAAAACAAATAGTTAGAAAATCTGTTAAGCCATCGGTTATCCCATCAAAACTGTACGAAACGATCATTTTTGTTAGAAATTTTGATAAAAATATCGCATCAAATACATCATTTTCTTCCATCGAGTTTACGGTACACATAAAATGTATACTTTTCAAAAGATTGAATAACAAATAGACTGAATATTGTTTTATTTGAAAGCAATTAGTTATTTAGCCTTTCATTCGATTAGCCATTCGATTCGGTATGCTAATTAATATTTGTTGAAAATCTAAATATTGTTCGTTATATTTCAATTTATCCATCTGCGTTGAGTAAACCCGATTATAGCTTAGATCAATAAATGCTACAAATAAAATTTTATCGTGTCTAATTAAATTTTCACAGATCAATTGACTTGCTAAGTTCGGCACTTCATCCGATAATATTGCTGTAAACGATTCGGATATGAAATCAAAATTACGATCTACTACAAATATATTCATAACAATTGGATCAATCGATTGATTTTTTAAATTTAAATTAATTGGCCAATTATCATCAAATTTCTTTATAACATCGTTTAGTAAATTTCCATAATTGATGCGACCAAATGTTGACCAATCAATGTAAATTGATTCATCCAAATGTGTTAATTGCTCTGGTGTTACTGGACCCGGTAATATATTTAATATCTCAATTAAACATTGTTGGACCGTTTCCAAGTCATGGTTTGATGCAATCCGTTCAATTGATTGAATGGTTGTGTAATTCGTATCAAATTTATTCATTAACTCGTTTATGATGCTCCTCGATGTCTGTGCATTCAAATTGTGGTACATTGTTGCTCCTTCATCAGCTGAAAATGGAAAATAGTACTATGTTCCCCATTTCAATACAAAACAAATTCATTTTCAGACAATTTTATTTAGAAGAATAACAAAACCGATTAATCAAGCTAATCAAGAATGAATATGAGCTTATGAAATTGCTAGACGCAAGAATTGGTCAAAAACAAGAATCTATTTCTTAATGTTAAGTTCTCTTTACTTCGTCAAACTCCTAATTTAATTTAATTAGACTAGTTCATGTATTACCTATAATACGATCGGCCTCAAGTACACTTGGGGTCAGTTTGAAAATCGAAAACACCCGAATTTTCTTTCGTGAAGCCAGCCAGATATGTACTTGATGCCATAATATAATCGAGAAAAACATAGATTTTAATAAACAAAACTTCAAAAATTTGTACAATTTTCGAAAATAATTTAATTTTGATGATCCAAAAATTGATCAAACTCAGCTGATAACTTACTAATACAAAATCGCAAAAAATCGTTGTGATGGGTAAAGAATAAGCTTTCTAATCTATCATTGAATGCCATGTTTACACTTTTTCTCCGTCCTATTGACGCTCTCAAACTTTATAAGAAATTAAGGGCTAACTTTTCTAGCCCTTCAACTGTTAACGATTCAAGAACTAGATAGAGTAAGTTTTCGCCATTAATACACCACGATTCATGCATGAGCATATCCAAAATTGAAGAGTAGAAATAGTTGCGCGCAAAAAAATTGTTGCAAATGGTCGTCAATAATTCATTTAATAAATTTGGAATATTTTATATTGGATTCGAACTGTTCATTTAAACGAACCGCGGTTGACATATAGCTAAAATATTTTTTTCTGAAGGTTGATAGGGCTGTTATAGGTTTGCATGTTAATTTTCAGCGTAATCAGTAACGTAGTTCCTTCGTTATTGGTTTGTAAACAAGTTGACCTCGGTTCTTTACTGCGAATTTTATAATAGAAAAAAAGTTGAGCAAAGAGTGTTGTTTGAAATTGCGTTTTACCAACGATGAAAACGTCGAAAAAGTAAAGAAAATTGTGCTCAAAAATTGTCGTGTGACCGTAAAAGATATAGTTGAGGAGCTTGATATATCGACTGGATCCGCGTACAGCATTTTACAAAATGTTTCGCAAAACTGAAGCTGAGGAGATGCTCTCTCTGGCCATATTCGCCAAATATGGCCCCGTGTGACTTTTTCCTATTTCCCAAACTCAAATTGACGCTCCGTGTAAAACAATTTGAGACGATTGAAGTTATAAAAGAGAATTTGCAGACGGAGCTGAAGGCCATTCCGAAATCGGCCTACCAAAAATGTTTTGAAGATTGGAACAAACGTTGGCATATGTATATTATTTCCGATGGTCATTATTTTGAAAGGGATAAAATATGAAAATTAAAGAATAATTAACCGTTGTTGTTTTATTTGCACAATCCGGTTAAATTTTGAACAGAAGGTATAACCTTTCATCCCCACTTCTTTCCCCCTCCCGAAACTTACCAAAATTTCCCATAGAAACGATTCTTCGATCCAAAAACTTATTCGCTTTAACAAAAATTATTTAAAATTAATTTCCTTAAAATTTAGCAACATTTTATAATTTTCAGGAAATTCTCAGCTTTGTTATAAAAGTTTTTAGTAATTTTCGCTAAATTTGATTCATCGAAGCCGGAGCTAGTTTAATAAAACTATGTGCGCTATTTTATTGCGATCGATTACAGCGGCTGAAGAAGTAGCCAGTACTGGTAGCAACCAACTATAGCAGTGCAATTTTTATATTTTCATGCACTGTATGTATTTAATATAAATTAATTAAAATTGATTAATTTATTTTTGTTAGAATGTTAAAAGTGAAACTTTATTTTCACAAACTTTTAATGAATTTATTTGAAGAATTTCTTGTCCGGTTCATCCTTTGGCCCAAATTTAATCCTAGAGAACTTAGAATGTTAGAATCACATATTATATTCTTCAATTAATCAAAAGACATACGCAGGACCTAATAGCTGGCCGTGATGTAAAGCACCAGGACTGAACCAGAAAGTTCAATAGTATATTAAATATCTGCAACCATAGCAGATGTGATAATAAAAGCGTAAAGTGTTCTCCTTAATTAAAGCATAATAGGAGGAAAATATAAAACTAACACACGACACATAATACAAAACAAAATGAAATTGTTTAATTATTATACATGTTAATTTATATAAGTGAATTTAAGATGGCAACAAATGGTAGATAGATAAATTCTCTAGTCTAATTATTTAGGACCGTTACAGTTTCTCTTCTTCTTTTCACCAGTTTCGCGTAAATCTTGGGACAGATTATTTCGCAAAGATTTAATTCCATTACATTGCATAGGTACAACTAAAACTAATGGATTAAATTGGCAGAAACATATTACATAAATATATTTCAATTGATGCAATTCCGCCAAAGAATATCATTACTTAATTATACTTCTTAATCATTTTTTAATTGAGTAATGTAGGTTATAGCTGTAAACACTTACAATTAGTTACAGGTGCTCCTAATGTTAAATCACCGAAATCGGATAATAAATCCGACTGTGGCTTTTGTTGTTGTTGTTGTTGTTGGAATGTTTGAGCAGGTGGAATAGTCGATATTCCACCTAATGGTAGTGTACTAAATAACAATGTATTATTTGATTGTACCGTCGATTGACCGACTGTTGGTTGTGCATTAAAAGCTGATGTAAAATCGGCGAATTCATCTCGCTTCGCATTCAAAACTGACGGTGATGTAACAGTGCCACCGAATGCGGTAGCAAAGTCTCCAAATTCACTCTCATCCGCTCGTGGATTAAAATCATCGGAATTTGTATCGATCTTCTTACCATTCGGATCGCACGTTTTAAATAGATCATCTAATAATTCATTGTTATTACGATTACTATCACGCTCATCAATTGTATGCTCACTACCGTTACCAAACAAATCCCCTTCGGCATGAGTATTACGGTGGGTCGGCGAATTAATACCTAAATCGGCCGCTTTACCGAAATTTGTTGCTGCACCCATATCAATTTTTTTACTTTGTGCGGGCTTAGTGGGTGGTGGTTTCGCTTGAAGTCGCGACGCATTTACTGGAATGCTCGGTCTCTTATCGGGCTGAGAAGCGGATGGAACAGCCGTACTACTATTTGGAGTCGGAGTTGTGCGCGTTGGACTTGGTTGCTCCTTGTCTCGGTATCGACTAAAATAATTCATTAGAACATTGTAATAAATTCGGTATGAAAGTAAATAAGAAATGAAATTGGAGATATTAAAATTACCGTGACGATGGTGGTGCTGATTCAATATCCGAATCCTCTCGCTCACCATCATATTGATATTCATCCTCATACGTATCTTTTGTTCGACGTTCTGAATCTAAATGTAAAATATTGACAATAAGATTTTATCTTATGAAGGAAGGATTTTATCTTATTTAGTAGGAACACGATTCCAGCTTAGCTTAGATTCTAGCTAATATCATATTTATAGTAAAATCAGATTTATCTGATTAATTGAATATTTATTAAGAACATTTTTCGGAATGGGCTAATGCA
The DNA here is from genome assembly GCA_027564815.1 of Symmerus nobilis. NCBI lineage: Eukaryota > Metazoa > Arthropoda > Insecta > Diptera > Mycetophilidae > Symmerus > Symmerus nobilis. The sequence goes on from JANTOP010087906.1 coordinate 18,628, forward strand.
AGGAGCAATTCTATGCTCCTACGATATACAATGGAAAGAAGGGTTAAATGACGTAAACTAAAGGATCAATGTTTCTGTTTAAAATGTGTATCAATTCAAGAGATACAGTGTCATTTATCATATGTCTATTTACTGGTTTTACTTATCAAGTAATTCGGGAAATTAAAATAAAATTTAACCTCAGATAGCTACATTAATTAGTTTATTTATTAAAACGAACAACATACACCAATTCCGGTCACCATAGCGATGATCATCAGAACTTCGATTTGTATTCCAAGTACTATCGTTATACGATCCACTGCTACCCATACGCATACCCATTGCTTCTGAACTCATTCCGATATATTTATCTTTATTTCTTTTTGCTTTCTTCCGTTCCTCGCGCAGCTTATCATCATCCTGTATGAAATCGATCAGTTCACGAACCTAAACGTAATTACGTACCATAGAAACGTAATAGAAAGTCAAAATAATAACAAAGTGAACATCATTCATACAATACCTTATGTCGAACATTTATCCCTTGATCTTTCCCATTTTCATCGGTGAACATATAGTTTTCTAGCGATCTCAAATCGTAGATATGTTCCCGTGATGATGTAACAACTCGTTCCGAACCATTTCTCACCAAATAGTTTAGTAAAAGTAAACTCTGAAAAGGAAAAATTTGACATATTCATTTCTAAACCGAAATATTGCTTATATTTCAAATCTAATATACCTTATACGTTCGTCGCCAATTCGTTTTATTGTCTTGCAGCATTCGTTTCCATAGCATGGACATTACTTCGGGAAAGTGTTCATAGGTAAAGGTTGCATGAGCCAATTCTTGCATTAATGGACCGGTTGGTCCCCATGGTTCATCATTTGTTGCCTCCCGAACTTTTCCCTCAATTTCCGTATAATTCATGACGACATTTGTTCTAAATAATAATGATACAAAATAATTACTATTAATTATTCTTAGAAAGTTATTCGGCACAGTTGAGAGCACCAATTAAAGGATTAAAATCTTTATTTTTATGATTGAATGAATACCAAGTGCATATTGCAATTTTATGTGCAACATGGATGGTTTAAATGTAAACCATGCATTCAGAAAATAGGTTAAGTAGGATAGGAAAATTTAAAGTTTTAAACTTTCAAAATGAATTCAAATAGCAGATAATAAGGGTAATCTATCAACGCCATAACTACGGGGGTTCCCCTTCCAACATATCTTTTTAAAATCCCGTCAAATCTCGATTTGTTAAAAAAAATTCAGTAAATTCGATCGACTTTTCAAGTTTTAGGTCAAAATTTTTCCAATCGAATGACGCTAAATTATTTCTAATTAATTATCAAAGAGATGTTGGTAAATAAATTTTTTTTTTAAGAAATCCATCGTTTTCAGATTTTTTTGGCAAGAAAAATCGACTCCGTGCAACCTTCGATTTTGTAGATTTTTCTGACCGTCACGTGGAAAATTTCCGAGAAATTATATTACGGAATCGGATAATCCGATTATGCGAAATGAAATGTACAGTGAGGAGGTTAATGAAACATACAAAAATATCAAAACTAAACTTTTCGTAGCAAAAACTTAAAAGTTCCCAGAAAGTTTTATTTTCCGAACTTTATTTTTAGGTTTTAAAATCTATTTTTTATCCAGATACGATATTCTATCCTATAACGAAATTTCAAATTTTCCTAAGTTTCGTAAATCTCGAAATCTCA
>JANTOP010087917.1:0-20344 GCA_027564815.1 Symmerus nobilis
AGTAGAAACAATATAGGTGAAAGGATACAACCCTGCTTTACACCAGAACGAACAGTAAACCATTCTCCTAGTTTACCTAGTTGATGTAGGTTTCAAATCCCTTATAAATCCGGAGAAATTTAGAACAAGCCTAGAAGAGCGAAATCTTGAATATATCCAATATATCTAAGCTTACAACCAATAAAACGAAGCCGAAAAGGATAAAATAGTTAATTGATAGTTATCACGACCCGACTGAAGTCAAATTAGATATCATAAACGTTGCAGAATACTGGAATCGCCATAATTAGATTTTAATTTTAAGAAGGCCAACTTTGCGTGACATAATTAATAAATACTGAAACTTAATATTTCAGTAACATTAACTGGGTTACTATTCTAAGTTCCATTAGTTGACATTGATATGCCTTTTACAGTATTCTGTTTAGGCAATCGTCCTAAATTGTACTCTAAGCCTCTAGCAAATTTTAAGAACCGAAAGAATGCTGCTTATCGCAGATATTACAAGACAAGAAATTGTAACGATTAATTTGCGATACGCTGCACTTAGGAAGTCTTTTCGGCAATGTCAGAGACTGTCTTTCAGATATATTTGAAGGGCAAAGGATATGATTTTTAAGCGTAAGAAGCATAAGAAAAACTCTTCTGGCTTCCCTTCAAGTATGAATTATAATACCAATATTGCCACGAACATCATTGATATTTGCAATTTGTGTGTTGCATTCATTGAGGATGTAAATGTTTTTGATTCCAGTACTTCTGCATCAAGCAGTGTCAGCCACTGTTTAACTTCTAGAGAGGACAATAGAACAATTTAACGTTAAAATGGCGGCGGAAACATTGATATCTAAGCAGGAGACACAATATTTTAACAGCGTCCATTTTAACGGCCATCAAAATGGCAGTTAGTTCAAACTTTAAAATTACATAATTTTTAATCGGTTTTTTATACTTCATTCTTGAAATTTTCCTTCAAAAGCTTGGTAAAAAAAACTTAAAAGCTCTATTAAAGCTTTAGATTTTCGATATAATATTATACGGTTTTAAATATTTCATATCCGAACAATTTTATGTTAGGATTTTTTCTAATAAAAGCTTCCAAAAGCTTATTGAAAGCTTCTTATTAAAATTAAAGTTGCTCGATTTTGAAATCTATTTTCTAACCGATAATTCGACTTTAATTTGAAATGTTCCTTAAAAAGCTCGACAGGAAAGTGAAAGCTCAAAGAGAGCTTAAAGTTTTAATTATACATAATTTTATATGTATTGAAATCTACTTTCTAATTGAAATTTAATATTTATAAGCAAAAGCTTCATAAAAGTCGCCGTAATTCTAGCAAGAGCAGGATATTTGGCAAATATCCAGCTCTGGATAGAAGCGGCTGGAAGAAATATGGGGTGCCAATATGCAAAGTATCGGCAAAGTAAAATTCGATCCTACAAAATTGCCAGTTATTTTTGTTTTAGGTAATTGAAATTCAGTTTTTCAATTTACCAATTTTCATTAAATTTTGTCTTGATTGTTCAGATTTTTAAGACAATGTTTCCAAATTTATTGAAACAAAATACGTTTTTCGCACCCAATTTTTGTCCCAAATTAGCCGTAAAGTGCTCAAGTTATAGTGAATTTTGATTAAAATTTTGAATTTCATTAAATCCATCTAATCCTTACGAATATAAAATTAAATAATTTATTCAGAAGTCGCCGATAAAAAACAAATCCGTTTTTCTAATACGCGACTCAAATTTCGAATCAATTAAAGAAAATTAATTAAAATATGATTTTGATTAATCGAAACTAAATTTTAATTGACGAATTTAATTTGGGGGAAATCCCAAATTAATATTTATCTGAATTCATTTTATTAATTAACGAATTAGATTTATTTTAATTAATGATTTTTAACTGAATTATTTGAAATCGTTTAATGGATAAAAATTTATTGTAATTATTTAATATTATCGATCAATTATTCATAATTGAATCGAATTGATATTTAATAAATTTAACGAGCTCGTCTTTCAATTCATTGGGTTTGATGACAAAATTTAATAATAAATAATTCATGAATTCAACGAATTTTAAAATAAGAAAAAATTAAATAAATAATTTTGATAGGTACACAAATTAATTTAAATTAATTGATTAATTAATTAAAGTAATAAAATATTTAAAATAACGTAAGGGTAAAGAATGAAATTGTGGGTCCCAATTTATTATGTTCTCGCTTCCGATCCGAAAATCGAATATTGAGGAAAAATTAATTAATTAGTTTCTTAATTTCTTAATAAAAAGTCCCAATTTTCAGGATACGCTGAAGCTGATTGAGTGAGAAATCCACGATTTTACAAATAAAATCGCTTTGAATTAATTAAAATTTTCAGGATAGAAACTGAAATGATTCCAATAATTTGTTAAGAAAATATTGTTCTTATTTTAAATTATCGAAAAAAAAAGAAAATATTTATTTAGAAAATAAATACAATTTCTTGGAAAATATCAGTTTTGATTCGAATTTAAAGAAATGTTAAATTATTTTTAATTTGTCTGATTTTTTAGTAATTTCATGATGAACATTTTTTAAAATATTTCGGATTTTGGTAAATTTTAGACTAGAAATTCTTCGACTTTGTAAAAACTTTAGGATTCTCGTGAAATTTTTCCTTTATAAAGTTTTCAAAATTTCATAAAATTTTCCGATTTTTATAAAATTTCCCAAATTTTATCCAATTTTTCAATTTTCATTAATTTATCAATTTTAAGAAATTTACAAAATTTTATAAAATATTCTGTTTTTAATAAAATTTCCCGATTTTTATAAAATTTCCCAATTTTCATCAAATTTCGGATTATTTTTTATCAAAATAAACGATCATTTGGTTCGAAAAACTACAAAAATTCAATATATTCCCAACATCTTTGAAAATTATCAGATTTCATAAAAATCCATTTGATGTCATTTTCAAAGTAGAACTGCTTGGACGAACCCTTAAGATTTCCATGTTTATTAGATAGAAAAATTAATCTTCTAGTCGAATCCAAATCGAATAAAAAGAAGATCAATTTTCCAGCGAATCCGTTAGCTAATAATTAAAATTAAAATTAAATCATCACTAGAAATACATAATTCCGAGCAATGAACAGATTTTCGATTTGTCTGTATAGATTCTTATAGAATAATTTTCTCAATTCTACAATTTCACAGGTCTATCGAATTCCATCAAGATCCATCAAGTAACCAAAGTCAAATTAATATAAAATTACTGTCTACTCATTTCTTTGAATATTTTAAATCATACAATTTATCAGTAAATTTAAAAAAATTATACAAAAATAATTAATAAATATTTTAAATAATTTCTAATTTATTTAATAAAATTTTTAGTTCAGATGGCCAAGGATTATTTCTAATATCTCGGCGGGAAGAAGATATAATTTTAAGAAATTTTAATTTAATTAAAACAAATACATTTCAATGAATTTCTTTTATTCAAAAATTAATTAAGTTAAATTAAATAAATAAACCTAAATATTATCAAATGTGATTTATAATGAGAAATCTAACAGATGAAATAGGAGAGCCTTATTGAAGAGAAGCAATATCTTAGAAAATACCTTAACACAGCTCATATTTTATAGATGTGCTTTCAATCCAAATCCTTTAAGAGCTGGATTATCCTCAGGTTATCTACAATGGAAAAAAAATACATAATTTATTATTACCATCCCGTTAATTTTAAATATTACCCAAATGAGGTCAGTTCCTAATTTATCTTACAAATTCTTCAAATAATACGGAATTTTATAGATTTCAAGCTGAAGGTTTTATTTTGAGCTCTTCAATCTCTAAATTTATTGGATTGAATCAATATTGAAGCTCGAAATGGTTTTGAGATTTAAAAATAAAAAAAACCACTAAATAAATTAAATTCTTGGGTTTTTCTTTTTTTATTGGTAATCTTTATTTTTTAATTTTTAATTGTCGGAGTCGAACAAACATTTAAGTTTTTTATTTTAATAAATATTTAGTTATAATGAATATATTGATGGCGATTCAATTTTAATTTATAAAACGGTTTGTTTATTGATCAATATAGTAAGAAAATGAGAGTAGGCTTGAAAAACCTTCAAGTTTTGAAGGAGAATTGTTCATTTCAGGAAAGTAATTATCAATTCTCATCGATAACATTCTTAGAATAATGTTTTAGAAATATGTTGAATATAATTAAAATTTGATACAAAATTTGGAGCACGGCTTTCTAGACGTGCTCCTAATTTTTCAGGCGACTTTACACGATTTTTTTGTCGACATTTCCCGAAGACAACTTTTAGCTGACTCTTGATTTTGCTAATTTTTTCCCAACTCTTCCAAAAACCAGCCAAATTTTTAACTGTTCCCATGACTTATACAAACATTTCCTGGCTTCTATTTGTACCCAACTCATTTATCTGAATTTTCCTGTCCTCTCTTGGCTCTCCCCGATTTTCTTACATTTTTCTCCAATTTGTAAATCTTTTAAACTCATAAATTAAGCTCATGGGACGGAAAATTTTTTCTGTCAAAAATTTATCACTTCAAAATTTACTTTGATATTTGATCATCATTTTTTCAGAAAAATATTTGATCCAATTAGCTTAGCCTATTTTTCCTGTCCAACTAACAAGCTAAGCTAACTAATAATTTCAGGGTTTTGTAATATAAAAATTATTAAGTTAATTATGAGGTTGAAAAAATTGACGACTTTCTGGTACATATACTGTTTTTATGGGGTACCATCAATAATTGCAGGAGGTTAATTTTTTCAAAAAGTTAATTTTACAATTTCCACACTGTACTCCTACCTTCAATATTGCATCATCAGATTTTCCGATTCCGTAATAAAATTTTCCGTAAATTTAAAGTCTTTCGGGACACTTAGGAAAATTATATGAAATCAGCGGGTGTGTTGATTTTTTAAGCAAAAAAAAAAAAATCCCCGGAAAACGGTTGATTTTTAAAAAATTTATTTAACAAAATCTCTCCGGTATTTCTTTAGAAATAAATTGGCATCATTAGATTAGACATTTTTTTCTTAGAAATTAGTCGGGAAATTTAGAACCAAATTCGAATTCCTACGATTCCATTTTTGACGGAATTTTAAAAATATATGTTGGGAACGGACCCCTTAACCTTATGGCATTGATAGATCGCATAAGCTCTCCCCTATTTGAATCTACTTCGAAATTTTTAAATTTTCCATTTTCTTAGAAATTATAAGGGTTTCCCAGAAAAGTAATCGTTTTAACTCCGGTGAAATCAGGGATACATATTTTGAGAAAATTTCTTTTATAATTACCTCACTGTAACCTTAAGTTTAATTTTGTATCATCAGATTTTCCGATCCATTTAAAGAATTTCCGAAAATTCATATTTTTTTGGGAGACTGTCAGGAAAATTCTAAAAAAAATCGATCGGTCGTTTTTAAAATAAAAATTTTCCAGAAAATAATAGTAATTTCTTTGCGAATCGGCAAAGATTTAAAGAAAAAGATTGTCAGAAATTAATTCAATAATTAATTGTTAATTATTAAAATTTATTTAATTTATGAAAGTCTTTTTGGGATGGGAACCTGCAAGGGACAGAGCTCTCTCTCTACAAAAATTGATATGGTAATGTAAGCACAATTATTTAAATGAAATGGAAAATAAGTTTCAATGCTTAATAAAACTACATCCGAAATTTAAGCTAACTTTGAGCTCTCAAGGGACTTTGGGAACTTTTATAAAATCTTTTCGGTGAAAATTTTAAATTTCGTTGCAATTAAAGTTTCGTGGCTGGAAAATTAATTTCAAAATTACAGTTTTCTTTGAGGTTTTCCGATTTTGAAAAGCTTTTGGTGAAAAAATCCTAGATTTCATTAAAATATAATTAACCGAATGAAAAATTGATTTTACATAAAGAAAATTAAATTTTTATCAAAAGCTCACAGTAAACTTCTGTGATTTTAATTTAGCTTTCCAGAGAAAATTACCTATTTCTTTAAAGAAAATTATTTGACTGGAAAACAAATTTCAATACGCATAAAATTATATCCGAAAATTAAAGCTTTCTTTGAGCTTTTAAAATTATCAAAAGCTTTTAATGGAAAATTTTAGATTAAATTTAAATAATCGGATAGAAAATCGATCTCAAAATCAATAAATTAAAATTTTAATTAAAAGCTTTCATCAAGCTTTGTGGTCTATCATGGAAAAATTATCTGAAACTAAACGCTTTTTTTAAGCTTTTCTAATCAAACTTCAGATTTAATTAATCAAATAAAAATAATGGATTTTCCTTTACGACTTGAATTTTCCACGGATTTTCTTCCGGATTTGGAAAATCTAATGATGCAGTAGTTGTTGTCTAATCATCGGATAAATTAATTGAATTATCAAAATTAAAAAACAGTCAACGTTCGAATTTAAGTAGGGGTTGTAGTGGGACGTGGTTATTTGAACGACCACTTTAACGGAAAATTGGTTATAACTTCCCGGGAAATTTAAAATTTTTAAATCTCACTTAGAACTCATTTCAGGGATGGTTTAATATAGGTGATAAGATAAAAACCTTAAAGGGTTATCTAACAAAGTTATATTTTTAAAATAACTTTCAAAAAAATATCATTTATTTCCGGGACCTTTCTGATGAAAAATAGAATTTCCAAAAATTTTATTTCGGAACTTGGAAAATCTAATAACGTAGATTTGTTTGCAAATAAATAAGGAACAAATTATATTCTACAAATTCTCGTCTAAAATCAATCCCTTAATTTTGAATGAATATTTGAAATCGGACCGAGCCGCGATACATATAACAAATGTTCCTCTTTTCTGGCTACAAAAGCTCGACTGTGGCTATGGGATAATAGGATAGGGATAATTGATGATATCTCCCGTATCCGTTTACAGCTACATATTGCTGAAATCGCCTGGATTCATCTAAATTATTTCGATTTCTAAGTTAAACCGCCTTAGAAATCTAGTATCAATACCGATCGCCATCAATATCATTTTGTTTTTAATAATTTTCTTAAATATTTATATTTTCCAATAATTTATTCAAAATAAATATTATTTTTCTTTATAAAAATTTACCTTTTTTTTTGAAAACGGAACTTTTGAAGCAAAAAAGTAAATAAATTGGTTCAAAAGTCAAAAGTTCCACGTGTAAAAAAATACCAGAACAACCAAAGGAGATCAAATTTTTATCTGTAAAAAATCGTGGACAAAATATATTATTTTAGTAGCAAATTTAAATAGCAGATTTTAAAAATTTCGGACGTTAAATTTAACCATCCGAAAATTCGAAAGACGGTTAGCTGTTTATTTTTTTGGTTTTTTTTTTACAAGATAAATTTGTCTCATTTTCTATTCATTTCTCATTTATTTTATTTTAATATTTTAATTCGGTTGTCAAAAGTTACACAAATTTTCCAAAGCAATAAAAAATTATACAAACAAATTGTGGAATTTGTAATAAATTTATATTTAAAAATTAATTTTAATTAATTAAAAAATATCCATTCAGAATTGATCGGGGGAAAAATTAGCAAATTGTGTTCCGTCTCATTTATATTCGAGTTGCAGCGTTTTTTTTATTTTTTAATTTATTTTTGAAATTATTCACAATTTGATCGATCAATTCAATGAATTTTTATTATATTTAAATAAATTATTAATTTAATAGTAATAATTAAAAGTTGAGTAGCCTAAACTAGATTTTTATTTTTTGGCTAGTAAAGAAAAAATTTTAATTTCAAAATAATTTATTTCAAAAATTAACAGAATAATCTAAGTGAACTATTTAAAAAACGATAATAATTTCGGCCAAATAATCATCCAGGCCGATTCAAAGATTGTATAATTTTATAACTTTTGAATTTTATATGGTTTTTCTTTAAGTAGCTGCATTTTTGGTGGCATTTTTTTGTTCATCACCTTTCGTATCCGTTTGGTTCGACTCTGTTTTATCATTGTCCTGCAAATATTGGAGGATTTGATTGTCTTTCAATTTTTCTCAAATAAAATCAATTTTTGTTTTTGGAAAATTTTGTTTTTTTTTTTGAAAATAATTTTCAAATTAAATCGAAATTTGAAAATTAATTTCTTTAAACCTTTGGCTTGGTTTTGATTTCAAATATGAAAATTTCGAAAAAATCGAATGTTCGAACTGAACAGAATCGGGATGATTTTCAGTGAATGGTTGATGGTTTTCTGTTTATGTTCGAAAATTCGAGTAAATTTCGAAATTTTCAGTGTCGGGCTAAATCATCTTTTTATTTACAGATTTCCTGAATATTTACTACCAAATATCGTGAACAAAATTATTTAGTTATTCGTTCTCCAACCCTATACGCAGAATGGTCTGACGAAGAGACGAAATGTCTATTAAAACACAGATTAATGGTCTAAGGAAAGCTCTAAATAGCCAAGAGCGCTATAGTTTCAGTCAATTACGACCTATAAGAATTTAGAGAAGTAATAAAGTTGTTTTCTTAAATGACAGATTGGATAGAATTCAGGTTCACTCCCACAAATTCCAGGGTTCAATTCCAATTCAATGGAGTGATGGCCTTTAGCCTTGTTCGGACGTTGATAGTAATGAAGTCGGGTGTGGAGAAATGGTTTCCATGGCAGTAGGTTCTACGCACCGAAACCACTGCTGTCAACGTTACATCACTCTCCAATTGTTCTTTCGCTAACGGACTGGCTCAATCCAGCAACGCTGCTTCGAACGTTATTAATAATTGCTGGGATCGAACAAAACCCGGGGCCACCAATCACATAGATTGCCTAATATGCAAAAAAAAAATCATCAATAATGGTGTCACCTACGAAGATACACAAAGGTAGGTTCTCCTGGATTCGTAATATTCCCAATTGAATATCTCACGAACCAGTGAACAAAAATAAATCAAACTTTGGTGGAGCGAAGAACACACCTCATAATATTCAAATCTTAAAAAAAATTGGTAGGTTCTACAGGATTCGTAATATTCCCAATTGAATATCTCGCGAACCAGCGAACAAAAATCCATGCAACTTAGGTGAAGTGAAGAACTCACCTCATAATATTCAAATCTTAAAAAAATTTGTAGGTTCTCCTGGATTCGTAATATTCCCAATTGAATATCTCACGAACCAGCGAACAAAAATCCATGCAACTTAGGTGAAGTGAAGAACTCACCTCATAATATTCAAATCTTAAAAAAATTTGTAGGTTCTCCTGGATTCGTAATATTCCCAATTGAATATCTCACGAACCAGTGAACAAAAATAAATCAAACTTTGGTAGAGCGAAGAACACACCTCATAATATTCAAATCTTTAAAAAATGGTTGGTTCTCCTGGATTCGTAATATTCCTAATTGAATATCTCGCAAACCAGTGAACAAAAATTCATGGAACTTAGGTGGAGTGAAGAACACACCTCATAATATTCAAGTCTTAAAAAAAATTGGACCCGACTAAATCTCGTGCTAAACTACTAGAGCCACTCGAAATTACTGGCATAGTCCGAACAAGGCTTTAAAGACAATTTTGCTACACAGTGCAAGTGCTAGCAGGCGTTTAGAAAGATAGAAAAACAGTAGAGTTTAAACAGTAGAGGAATATCCGGGCATTAATGAAGATAAATCAGCGAAATCGAAAGCAAGTCAACAGTCAAAAGTCGCACAAAGTCATGCAAGTATAGAGAGAGGTTAAGAAAATACATTTTCCTGAGTTTGTCCTGACTCTTTCTGACTTTTTCTGAGTTTCTCTAACCGCAAGTCCATTCTCCATTACATTACAGGACATAGCTCGACTCACCTTCGGACCTGCGACTTTTCTATCTTTGTCACCTTTTTTCAGCGACTTCTCCCGGCTGTTTTGAATTTCTCCGACATTTAATCTATTTGTCTCGATCTTGTCAAACTTTTCTTCCCTTTTTCCGATCTATTGTTTGGATAAAGTCGAGAATGTTTTGGAAAAAATCGAAACTGAACAGAAAAAATCCGAGAATTATCGGAAAAATTAGAAATGTTCGGGGGAAATATTTGGAATAGCCGAGAGGAAATCGGGAATGCTCAACAAAGTCAGAAATATTTCAAACTGACCGGATAAAGCCAGGAATGATTGAGAAAATGTCGAGTTCGTACGGGAAAAATCGGAATATGGGAAAAGAGCACCATTTGGATTGAGGAACAAAACTTGGCGTCTCGTTTCTCTAGACAACTTTCAATGTCTGTTGACAAAGAGCGATAAGACATTCATAAATGCATCAGAACATTTTCTAATCGGATATTTATGAATGTCCGACTGTTTCCGACCGCAGAAGAGGATAATTATGGAAATTCAACCATTAAACAGCGAAAATGTGATTGATTTTCCTAAACTAAAACCTGAAAAATAGAAATATCGATGAAAACATTGAAATAAAATTAATTTTTAAATGAATTTCCATCCATACCTTAGTTTTCGTCGCCTTCTTTCCAATGTGTGCCAACTGTGCCGCCTCATACAATTGCACAAACTTATCACGTTGCACTTTGAATTCGGCAAACAGTTGATCGTCTCGATGTCCCTTCAACCGATTTTGTATCTCACATTTCTTATCGAACGATTCCCGAATTTCTGGCGTCACCCACGGTTTATCCATCGGATATTTATCGACATTCTGTTGTTGTTTCACCCGTTTATTAGCCACCGGTTGGCCGCCGGTCGTCGCACCCTTCTGTTGTGGCCGGCGACGATTTCGCATAATTTTCCCGCCGTTCGTAGAATTTATTCCGCCACCACCAGTTGAATTATCGTTACGTCGCTGTTGGATTGGTTTACCTTTCGGCCGGTTTCGCATCTGTCGATTACCATTATCCGTTGAGCGATTCATTGATCGTCCACCACCATTACCGTTCATTCCCAGCCCACCAAACCGACGCGGTGGTCCATCGTTCATCATCGACATCATTGGACGGCCCATGGGAGGGATCATCGGTCCGCGCATCGGTGTAAATCGACCGTTTAATGGTGGTGGGATGGGACCACCTTGTCCCATCATCGGTAGGTGGATTGGTGGCATCTGTGGCATTCGTTGTTGCATCCCATTGAGACGGAATTGGGGACGATCCGACATACCTGTATTACCCGATGATCTACCGCCACCCATATTCATTCGATTCATCGTGTTCGTATTATTACCGACACCTCGATTCTGATTTCGATTCCGTTGATTCATATTTCCATTCGTTCCCGATCGTTGTCCGGTACGTTGACCCCCAAATCGACCGGCATTCCCCCCATTACCATTCCGTTGCCGATTGTTGTTGTTGTTGTTTTGTGATCGATTTTGTCCCCCGCCGCCACCTCGTTTCATTTGATTACCACCATCACCACCCGGTTTCCGATTACCCTGCGCCGAACCTTGTTTGTTCGATTGTTGGACGGCGGGACGCATCAACGGTTGCGGTTCATTGAAATCAACGTAACCGGGATTGTCCAACATTTGATTTGTATTGAACATCGATTGATAGTTTTTGATTGGCGGCGGTCCCGTCTTTCGCATCGGCTGATTCAATTTCATGCCGCCGCCCGATAACGGACCGGATCTGTTAAATTTTCGACCAATTGAATTACCTGCATTTGGACCATTATTGTTTCGGCGTCGCATGTTTCCTTGACGGGTTACCATTGTCCCCAGAATCGATTTGGTTTTTCTAACTGATTGATTGCTGTTCACCCAAAATTCTAACGAAATTCAATCAAATTCACTTCGAACGAAAATTGGGGAAAAAAGAAAATTACGCGGAACGAAGAAAACGAGTCACAAATTATTTTCTGGGAATTTTCAAAATGGCAGCCGGATTCTGGATTTTTGATGAAGTTGCGGGGTTTGTTTCCTTTGTTTTCAGAAATGTCAACAATTCAGTAATAAAATTTTATCACAGATGTCACGTTACAGAAATCAGCTGTTGGCTGCGTCATCCTCGCCGTTTTCTTTTCAACGTTGACATTTCTATTTAATTTCGTTCGTGTTTTGGGAATTGTTCCACATCATTCAATTAATTCCCGCAATTTGAATTATTTCTTGAAAACTGACAAAGAAAAAGTGATCGAGAAATGGCCGCATTAAATTTAACCGTCCGCGTTCATCCACTGGTCCTCTTCCAAGTGGTCGATGCATTCGAACGACGAAACGCTGAACAACAACGTGTTATCGGAACATTGTTAGGTATGTGGATCGGGTGGGCCAGTTGAATATCCTTCCGGTTGGGAATCCAATGATAAATTTCGATTTTTTTTCATTTAGGTTCGATTGATAAGGGGGTCGTCGAGGTGACGAATTGTTTCTGTGTACCGCACAAGGAGCATGACGATCAGGTGGAGGCAGAACTCAGCTATGCATTGGATGTGTACGAGTTGAATCGTCGCGTTAATTCATCGGAAAATATTGTCGGTACGTAGAAACCAGTTTTATTTAGAATTTTTTTGACAATTTTATTCATGATTTTTTAAGATAAACATTTCAGGGTGGGGGATTTGGAACGGTTACGTAGATTAGGGCCACCTTTCTATCCGAAATTTTACGGGGTGAATAGTCTCGAGACTTTCTTTTCTGAGAGATGGCACCATAAACGAACTGATTCGTGACAAATTGTCATTCCATTTTGTCTATTTGTTTACGAATTACATTTGTTTGCTAGAAAATGGATCAAAAAGAGTTCCGTGTGTTGACTAAACATTGTTTTTTGACTGGAAAAAATGAAGCCGCAACGGGACAATGGCTTAACAAGTATTATGGCTTAACGGGTCCATCGCAAGCAGCCGTATGCCGATGGTTTCGTGAATTTAAAAGCGGTCCGATAAGTACCAAAGATACACCAGGTTCCGGACGTTCAAATTAAGCGATCAAATTGAAAGTCTCGAGGCTTTTCATTCCATGAAGTTATACAACCAATTTTTTTTAACGAATCTTGTCCATCAATCTTAAATTATCAATTAATACAATAAAGTTGTTAAATTTAATTTATTTAACTTAATTTTGTTCCGTTAATGGAATCGTTCTTTTTGGTTATCCACCGTCGACCGTTTAATATAAAATATTTCTGTAATTCGAGAGCGGCTTCTTAATCGAATTCGGCCGTTCTCGGTTGCAAATCGGTTAAAGATTTCGGATGACAACTTAACCACATCGAAAAGGGTTTGGGGACGTTTTCCGACTTCTATTTCAACTATTTCCAATCATTGTCTGAATTTTACTGATTTTTACCAGACATTTATCAGCTTGGCTCGATTGGAAATGCTGAGAAAAGTCTGAAACAATTCTGGAAAACCAGAAAATGTAGGCACAAATTTGTGAAATTCGAAAAAGTCGAAATAAGTCGGTTAGAGTTGGAAAAAGCCGGAAAAATGATCGGAGACAGTAAAAATTAGTTAAAGAAATCGAATACAGGCATCCCTCGACATACGCGGTACTTGAGTTACACGAATTTCAAGATACGCGGAAAAAATTGCGGCATACCTCGAGTTACGCGGTACTCGAGTTTCGCGGTTTTGATGAAAGTCTCAAAATTTGTTAAGGTTGAAAAGATCTTCGACACATAGAAGAGGAGAGGAAAGGACATTTGAATTGTCCTAATTGTTATCTTATGGTCGGTTTTTAACTTCCGCTCTACATTCTCTTATATCCTCGTCTAATATACCTATATTGACTTACGAAGTTGAGGCCCCTAATATTGTGAGGCCCGGGGCAGCGTCCCCTCTTGCCCCCCCCTCTGATAGGCCCTGTCCTCGCTTATCTAAATTATTGTCCAACTTTACTTAAACTTTCCTCCAATTTTCCGGAATTTTGCGAATTTCTATAATTATAATAAAATGGATTTAATAATTCCACGTTTCGAATGATAATTTCGACCAAAAAAATTACAAATTTAGGACAATTTAGGTGGTTTCGTTACCATTCACCTTGGACCATTCTACTTCGATTTTTTGAAAAACCTCGGTTCAAAATCCGTCTTAGCTAATCTGCGGAAATTTAAATAGAAAATAGTGTCAATATCAATTGGAACCGGAAAATGTCCATTCCATTTTTCCACACCATTTTTTTCGACCGTTCTTAAACTTTCCCCTGACCATTTCTGACTTTTTACCGGCTGTTACATTCTTCAGCACTTAATATCATAGTTTAAACCCCAAATGCTTTGGTGCTCTTCCGATGCCCATCGGGATGCTGTAGGTGGTCTAAAACTCACTCAAATATTTTTTACTTCCAAAATCCTGAATTTACTTTTCTACATCTAAAGCAGTGATTACCAACGAAGCTTTCTTGAGTGCGAAACATATACAATTACATATACGAAGCTTTAACAGCTCGGGCAATTTGGGTAAAATGGGTATAGGCGTGGTAAACAGGGATCTAAAGTTTTTCCACTTAAAGGGTTAAGAAAGTTCCAAAAGCTCATCGAAAGCTTTTAATTACAATATAATTTTATTCATTATCGAATCTATTTTATCTCCCGATAAAAAAAATTGAAACGAAATCGGAAATGTTCGTTAAAAACTCTGTGGAACATTAAAATCTCTACGATAGCTTTATTGAATTGAATTGAATTGAAGGCAAATTATCGGCCTTGAATTTAAAATTTTGAATAAAAATGAGCTTTCAATGAGCTTTCATGTAAGTTTCGTGAAATAACCAATATCTGCATGAAAAATATATTTTAAAACGTAATAAATTTAGTTCGAAACATAAAGCTTTCATTGAGCTTACAATGGCCTAAGAAAGCTGTTAGCGAGAATTTCATATTTTTTCAAAATTTAATGAATCGAATAAAAATTTGATTCCGAATTATGTAAAATGGTCTTATAATTCTAAGCTTTCAATTAGCATTCGAGCTTTATTTTGGAAGAAGTCGAAATTTCGGTAAAAGATCGTTATCTAGATAGAAAATAGATTTTTAAATGTAAAAAATTTGGTTCGATAATTAGAGCTTTCGTTGCGCTTTTAAAATGTTGGCAAAGCTTTCTGCGAAAATTCCATATTTCATTTAAATTTAATGAATCGGATAAAAATTCGATTCCAAATTATAAAAAATGTAATTTTAATTTTAAGCTTTTAATGAGCTTTTGAATTTTTTGAAGCTCCTTTTGGGAAAATTCAAAATTTCGTTAAAGGATTGTTATATGGATAGAAAACAGATTTTAAAATATAAAAAATATAAATTAGTGATATCGAACCGCATTAATTGCGTAAATGTTAATTCGACTAAAACACCTTCCCGGCAAGAGGGAATGCGGGTAGGATTCCCGCAGGAACTAATATATACTCCTATGTTTTTCTCATTGGAGGACGACAGATTACTGAAATCAAAAACACAAATGTGCTTAGGTAATTTGCCATGTCTAAGTAACATACCACAAGTGGGGGTTACACCAATTGTTGGCAACACTAGTACCGATCGTCAGGTTCTAGAAAATAATTTGGAAAAGAATAAAAAATAGAACAAGTTGGCGTATTAAGGAAAAAATAGTTTTTTGATAGATAGCAGGGAAAAAACTATTTAATTTAAAGTATTTTGCTTCTTATCGTTTAAAATTAAATTATTTTATGAAAAATATTAAACGTTGGCATTTATTACTCAAGAGCATATACTCTTAAATTGGTTTTCGATATTCGCCGGCCCATCTCTAATACCAATAGTTCTATTATCCATTCATTATATAAAAAATATAGTTCGGAAAATAAAGCTTTCTTTGAGCTTTTAAGTTTTTACAGAGCTTTTGTACGAAAAGTTTAGTTTTGATATATTTGTACGTTACCTGAACTGCAGCATCATTACAAAATTTCATTTCAAATTTAAAATCATCCAGGAAATTATAGAAATTTTTGAAAAGCGACACTTGGCTAACATCAGATTTGATAAGGAGTTAGAACTAGGTTCAGATCAGAGTAGAAATCGATAATAGAGAACATTCCTCGATTGCCCGATATCGTGAGAAGTGATGCGTTCGGGAGCAGTTGTAAAATGATTACCTAGATTGCTGGAAGATTTTGAGCCAGCGTTGTACTCAGACGATTGTAAATTGGAGGATCTGCTTTTGAGATTTTCTAATAAACCAGCCAGGGCCGCGTCAAGCTGTTCACGGGTCCTAGGCGCCATTTTAGTCTCCAGGCCCTCAATAAATAAGTTCAACGCGCACATAGTTCATGCTAAATATTCCTCTGTGGCAACGCTTTATGTTTTGAATCAAATTTTACACATTTTAATCCGAAGAATTAATTGTTAATAAAATCTGAAACGTTCGTACGAACGCTCTACTAATACCGGAAAAAAGCTTTAGCTTTGTGATGTCATTTTTTTATTCGTACTGAAACCTACCCAATAATTTTAATTTAACAACGAAAATCAAGGTGTTACGACAAGAGTTCCGCATACTCTTACGAACTCAACGAAAGCTCATAGTTTTAAATTAAATTTTATTCGTTTTTAAATCTAGTTTTCATCCGAATTGATTAAATTTTAATTAAATCTGACATTTTCCTGCAAAAGCTTCACAAGAGATTATAAGCTCATAGAATTCTTTGGGTTGGGGACATCATTTTATTCGTTATGAAACCGACTATCCAAATAATTTAACTCAAAATGTTACGAAAAAAGGTTCGCATATAAAAGCTCCGTACTAACGAACTCAGCGAAAGCTTTAAGTTTTTAATACAATTTTATACCTTTCAAATCTACTTTTTATCCTAATAAATTAAATTTGAATGAAATCTGAAATTTTCCTACACAAGCTTTGAAAGCTCAATGAAAACTTTAAGTTTGATGTACAATTTTATACGTAATGAAACCAATTTTCCATTTAAATACATATTTGTTTGTTTGTAAAGGCTATCTTTTCGAAAGCTCCGGAATTTTTCTTACCGATCCCCCCCCCCCCCCTTAAATATTCTTAATGCTTTGATAATTAAAATACCCATTTTTGTAATAATTGGAGATTTTACGGTTTCTAGACGTGACGTGACGTCAAAAATCGATAAAAATAATTATTCGCTTAGCTTCGAGACAGCTTGGAACTGGAGAAGTGTTTTCCACCAAGTTCTGTTTGATATTAAATTCCCCGTCAGATGATATATCACTGATAAGGGTTAAAATCAACCCGTAAACGTTAGGTATTTAAAAGCGCGAGATAAAAAATCGAAATTCCGGCAATTTTTCTTCGCAACTTGACGAATCCAATTATGCCGAATCGTTTACAAGTAAATAGTAAAGAAATGAATTTATCAAAATTAAATAAAAAATCAACCCCCGAATTTTGGTGGGTGGTTAAAAGTGAAACAAAATTATTAAAGTGTCACTTTTCACACAAATTTCCACCATTTCTTGGGAAATTTTAAATTTTAGAATTTCTTTGAAATTCATTTAGGGGATGACTTTATAAAGCTAATAATATATGATCCTTAAGGGGTTATCGAACAAGTTATATTTTTAAAATCACGTTTATAAATCGATTTTTAATTATATTTCAACAAATTCTCTGAGTAGAAGGGTTTTTGTATTGGGGCATCTGTCGGGTGGGCTCTTTTCCTTCGATATTTCTTTGTTGAAGGGTTGAAGTCATCTAGACTCCACTGCTTCATTGCTTTCCCCAAAAAGAAACTACATTTTTAATTTTTAAAATATTTTTATTTACATAATTTTAAATCCAATAAATTCTACAAATTTGGGCGTTTTATTTTTGATTGTTTCAAAATGAAAGGGGAAAAGGGATGGATTTCCAAAAATTAAAATTAAAATTAGAAAAAGAAAAACGAATTCTAAATACTAAAAATAAATTGTTTTTTTTTCCCAAAGAAAAATTTTAAAAATTTTCTCTATTTTCTCTCAATTAATTAAATTTATTCAAATATTCAATGCAAGACATATGCAACGCTTTCCGCATCGCATCCTCTTCCGTCTCCTCGCCGATCGTTGACTGTAACAACGATTCATAGAAATCGGAACTTTGTTCCTCTTCGGAGCTGGTGGTAAAATCACCTGGCGTTGTTGATCCCGTCTGTTCACCGGTCGCCGTCCGCTTCGATCCATTCTTCTTTATCCGTCGCCGTTTTTGTTGGCTATTAACAGTAACCGATTCATCAACGGCCGGACCATATTCGACGGGATAGTAACCGCTACACGATGCACCCGGTGATGCGGTCGCTTCCCGAAACGTACTGGTTGCCGTACGTTCGGTTCGTTTACATTTCGATGATTGTCGGGCGTCCCGTTGCCACTGTAAATATGATTCCCGTGCAATTTGTTCTTCCAGCTCCTGGTTCGTTGCCTCCCAATCGGATGTTTTGATTTTATCTTCCAACATCGCTTGTTCGATCTCATAATGTTCCCGTTGCTTACGTAACGTACTCTCAACGACCGGTGCTGTTTGTTGTTCATCAACGAGCAGTGCCTGTTCAATTGGTGCTTTCACATTTCGATCTAAAATCGCATTGTAATGGGAATCCCGTTGATATGAGACGCGTAACGGTTCCGCACAATTTTTCGTATCCAAATCGGCGGAATTGAATATGTTGATCGGTGTCGTTTCGTAGCAATACACTTCGATGGGTCGATTATAGATTTCGGACATCGCCTGGATTTCAATGTGATTACCGTGGGTGTGCTGGTTCCGTTTCCGTGACACATACTTATCGATGTCTTCCGTAACGAATTGTGAGAAGTAGCCACGATTCGCTTCAATATAATCCATCGTTTTCTGTCTGATCTCATCGTGACGCCCCTCGGTACCGTACAATTGTAATGAGATGGCCCGAAATAAGCAGGCACCATCCTCACTGACAGCGACCACATCAAACAATCGTTCGGCCATCAATTTCATAAATTTCTCATCGCGATCGGTCCAATTCTGTAGAATCGACTTAACCGATTCGGTTTGATCCAAATATTCGTCTTCACTGTTGTAACCGTTATTTCGGGGATCCTTTTCCCCGACAATCGGTGCGGTGGGATACGGTTGTTGTCCGACACCACATACCGCGCCAACCATATCGTCAACGGGCGGTAGAAGGGGACCGGTTGGTTGGACGACAACGACCCGTTGATCTTGATTGTTATTCTTTTCCAATCGCCATTGGCCCGTCGATTTTCGATGGGATTTTTGCTGTTGTTGATCGTCATCACCACCGCCGCCCCGATCCGATTTTTTATGGATTTTCAATTTTTTATTTACCGTCATTTCACTGGTTGGTTTTGGGTTTGGCTCGATTCAATGTGGGGTTTGGCTGGTTATTTTTGTCCGTCCGTCCGATTTGTTTCTAAGGAGGAAAAAATGGATGGAAATTAATTGGTTTTTTTTTTTATCTTTCGTTTCCTTTTCACCCACAGATTGGTTGGTTGATTTTTTTTTATATAAATTTTTTTTACTTCAATGTCGTTCCGTTCGCGCACCGTCCGTCAGACCTTTTTTCTTGTTGATTTTTTCTTCTTCCGTCCTGAATCGCCTTCGTTTATTTATCAATTCGAAAGGGAAATTTGAAAGTTTCGATTGTTTTGATTGAATTCATCCGAGATAAGTTGATTTTGCTCTAGTTTCCTTTGATTTTGTAATTTCAATTTTGTGACTTTTTTTTATTGTTTTTATTTCGATAATCGTGGAATTTCCTTCTGACCTGTCCCTCGTTCTCTTTTTCGATCCGTTGCTCTACGGTTGGTATCTCTGTTTCTTTTGTTTGACACTTCATCTAATATGGACGGACGGTAGGCGAGAGAGTGGGGGGGGGGGGGGGGGGAATGGATTACTTCTAATTCATATTGTTTCCAATGGATGGCGTTGGTGTTGACTCGAATGTGGTATGATTTCAATTTTTTAAAAATAATTCCAGTCGTTAAGGTAGTAGTCCGGTGTGACGATCGAAATTTCGAGGTTTTTTCAAAATAAAATGCGATGGTTTTTATGGTTTTGGCCTCTCTGCTGGAGGCGGTTTTCTGAAAGCTCTATTTTCAGTCCAAAAGGCATGAAAGGGTAAACTTTTTCCAGGTTTTTTTTAATTTTGTCTTGTAGAGCAACTATCTATGCAACTTTCATGGAACAAAACTTTTTTTACCGCCGAACAACATTTTCGGCAGTCGGCGATCAAAGGCAAAAATGTCCCATCGACGCGCAAATTGTCGACTTTTTTTTTATTAAGGGAGCTAGCGATAAAATTCTAACGCCAATCGATTGCTATGCGAATTGCAATCACTTGAGCAAATTTTCGGTTAACACTTTCCCTCCTTTCAGAAATCCTAGGAATACAGACTGGACTTTGTTCTCAAGTCTGGTGGCTGAAAGAATTAAACCTATTAACAC
>JANTOP010087928.1:0-20339 GCA_027564815.1 Symmerus nobilis
ATATATATGTACGAGAGTTCTACTGCCAGCCGCGGAACGTCTCCAAAAAATTAACTCGAATTCATTACACTACTTCGTAGCCACATTTTGTAATAATAATTACAATTAAAAATGGTTTTTTGTACCTTAAGGCAAGTATATTAAACTCTCAAAACGTCATATTGATTGCTTGATTAGTAGAGTCACAAAGAGATCACAAAAAACCATCTAATTTATTAGCGAGTGCCTAAATATAACCCCTTAATTTATGCCTATATAATAATAATATAATATAAATGTAAATATAATAATAATATATAACCTAATAGTAAGTAGGTACTTTACAAATGCATACTTTGAAATACTTACTTTTATTGTTATGGGGAAAGCTGTAAAAGGTGTATTTTTCGTATTTTGTCATATTCACCGGATTTTCAACGCCCCTTTGCACGAAACCCATATGTCGTACAAAAAAATGGTAACAATATGAATTGTAGGTAATTTTTTCAACTCTATTTCAGTCTTGGGCCACTTTTGCGTAAAAAGCTTAATTTGCTAGTTATAATCCCAGAACCAAAATTTGCAATGGTTTTTTGGCGATTTCTCATATTTGCCGATAAAAATTTTGTTGGACAACTTCAGATTCGTGTTCAGCACCCCAAAAAACATAAAGCAAGCCACTAAAACCAATTACTCCAGAGCTTTCCGCTTCAAATCACATTTTGACTAGGCTATTTGCCGTAAATCAAAGTGTAAAACCAAAGTTAGGAGAAATATCGTAGAACATCATAATATAGTAATAATTTGGTAAATTACAAATAATTCAGTTTAATCAAAATTACAACATACGCATAAGCATACGCTTATTTTCTTTATAATAGATCAGGCTTCAACGCCCAATAAAGAAACGGGGTCTAAAAACATGTTTTCTACATGTAATTCACAGTACAAAAAAAAAAGATGCAAATTGATGCAAAATTTGAAATAAATTAATAAATAGTGCCTTAACCGATAATCTGATTGGAAAGTGTGTTACATACTGTTGATACGAAATTCAAATAATTTAATTCGATAAAGAATATTTTGCAATCGACCAACTAGAACCGGAGATATCTCCATCTCCAATTAAGAAGTCACTTTTTTAAAAAATGAAAAATATGGAAATTTGGCAATATCTCGAAGACGGTTCTACTTTCTATTTTTTTGATTTTATTTTCGGATTCAGTGCACGATTTTACATAAGAAATCACTGTCAACTGCCCTGGTCTAGAAACTGACTGAATTCTGTAAACTAGTGTTATATACCTAATTTGTCTATCAAATGAATATATGGAACAATTTTAGGCGTTAATGTTGTTGTTTTTTATATAGTGCGTTCTCCGTAACTCGAAAAGTCAAAGTTAAAGTTCTATGTAGCATTAAATAGGGATTTGCAGTATAAAAGTTGTATGTTAAATTTAATTTTATGAAATTTGATTGAAATAACAAGTAAGGACCATAATTTAGTTCTTTTAGAGTCCACATATTGCTAAAATTAAATTTAATTATATAAAATTAAATAATTAAATTTGATATTCTCTCAAATCTGTTTTTTATTCACATACAACCTTGTAATTCGAAGCCAGCGATAAGCTTCGTATTTTTCTCGCTTTTAAAGCTTTTTCTAACCTAAATTAATTGACATACGAAATAGTTTGTGCCTAATATTCCCTCATATTAATTTTAATAATTAAAATTGATATGGGAATTTGTAGACACTCAAATGAATAAAGGAAAATCTTAGGAAAACAGTCATAAAAATATGCCGATAATATTTGAATTAAGAAGAATTTAGAACAATAGCATAGCAAGGCAATGTTTAATTTACCTCTGATACCTAGATACTAGGCCGCTTCTTTCAATGTTATATTATTTATTTTCTATTTGAAACAATGACAAAATTAACATTTGGATTTCGACGTATCATAATATACGTAGATCAATTTGTACAATCTAATAATTATTTTTACATTTACTACTTTGTTGCTTTGGACATACAAAGTTATGTTGATATTATTCCAACATATTTTTCTTGTCCAAAGTAATTTTAAGTGGGCACACGCCATTCGTATAAACCATTAATTATAATTTACAACCACTCTCCATGATGATTTTCAATCATAATTGACAATTCTCTTACGAGTACTTATATTAGAATAAATATATATAAATTTAGAATAAAATAAGATATTAATTAAATTTCATATCGTAAGATGTCGTAAAAATTACATGACCTAGCAAATATATAATTAACGTGATATAAAACGAATTCTTTATGCTACTTACAGGGTAGCATCCCTTTATACATCCACCATCAGTAACGTATACGTTGACACAAATCCATAAATTTTTAAATTGAAAGAAATGAAATATAAAACGAGTGCAATAAATATAATATTATTAACAAATGGAAATAAAAATTAACTAATATTTTTATTCCATAAAAAGATATAATTAGATAATTTAAATTAACAATAAATATAAAACAAATATTGTATAATTTCCATTCTATTTCGTGCATAAAGTTAAATTTTTTTTCGCATTCCAACCGAAATAAAAGAAGTGATAGTATGGTTTTATTATCAACATAAAAAAGGATTCAAAAATTCTTTTCTTCTTATTATTTAGAAAAATATGGGATTGATATGAATTTCGCGTTTATTTTTGTATCTAACAAAATAAATTATAAATATAGAAATAAAATGTTCAGAAATATAACAAAACTTTTGAAAATAATATATTCAAAATCGGAAAAATGTACCGATTGTCTGATTTTCGTAATTAATTTTAATTTCTTAATTAACATGTGCGAAGCATGAAATTATTTCATGAAACGACGCTCAAAAATTTTTGATCGTTTCCTTCATAAAATTTAATTCCATTCAATAAATTTGTGCCCCAAACACGTCGCGAAAATGTCACTTTAACTAGGAAAATCTTTCATAATAAAATTTATATTAAATTTCAGTAAAAATTTCGCAATATTTTAAAATGAAAAAAAATTTAAATATTGCTAAATTTTTGTAACAAAAAAATCGCCAATTGAAAAACAAAATTTATGGCTTAAAAATATTTTTCATCCAAAAATTGTTTCCTGCATTCTAAACAAAATACTGAAAATGCTAAGCTATAAATTGTGGAATCGTCCCTCAAAATGTATAACAATTGCCACAACGTTCTACCTGAAATATCCAAAAATTTATTTATTACAAAAAAAAATCGCTCTTTAGTGGTCCGCAAAAATTTATTCACCACCCCTGTTTGGAAAAATTATTGTCGAATTTGTACATAATTAAAAATAAAAATAAATATGCTCATTTTACAAAAATGTCAATTGATGCCAATTACACAATTTAAAAATATTCAAAAATAGTTATTATTTTTAGAGAACAACTAATTCAAAAAATCAAAAATTCTCAAAAAATCAATTAGAAAATTTGTCAAATTTCGAATAAAAACATTTTATCATTTTTAAACAAAAAAATAATTGAGTAATAATTATGCAGGGTTTGTGCTCATTTTAAAAATAAATTATTTTAACTGAAAGAAATTTTATTTTATAAACAAATTGTGCAGTTAATTGTTTCATTTTCTTAATCAATTAATAAATTGCCTGCCACTAAAAATATTCATATTTTGCTATAAATAAAACATAGTGTTGCAACTTAAAATTAATAGTGCTGGAAAGATAGAAAAAGCGTTTTCATGTATTTTCCGATGAGTTTATTCAAAATTGATTTATTATATTAAACAATTTCGGAACAATTCAATGAATTTCAATGGCTGTTAAAATCGATACATTTGGGACTACTTAAAATACTGAAAAACCGCCCCCCCCCCCCAACTTATGTGTTTAAACACCTTTAAAAAAGCGCCTTCTAATAATTAAAACAAAAAATTTAAAGATTTTTGTTCGAATTTCTAGGATAAATTTTTTCTCAAAAATTCTCTAATCTAATGATGGCAAATCATTTCTAAGTAATTTCCGAGTTTTTATCAAGAAATTTTTTTTTAAATCGAAGAATTTATTAAGAAAATCGAAATTCAAAGAATTTTTCGGACACTCCTTTGGAAATTGTGAAATTTCCCGGAAATTTTGTTAAGGAACAGAAAAAAATGATTATCGAAAATAAAGCCTAAGGCTCTAGTGGGGAAATTGAGGGACAAAAATTTTTTAAGAAAACATACCCCTCGATTTTAGGGGGCTCGATATACAGAGACGATAGACAAATTTGTACTTTTCTGGAAAATTATTATAATTTTCCGGGAAATTTAAAATTTTAAAATATCGATAATAATTCAAATAGGCGGTAACAAGGGGAAACTATCAACTCCTTAAGATGAAGGGGTTCTCTCGCAGAATAAATATTTAAATTCCACTTGAAAATTGACTAACTAAGAAAAACGGTCAACTTTCCATAAAGTGTTCCCAAGTATTTTCGAGAAAAGCTTTTCTAAGCAATTAACGGAGAGACTTTATTAATCAGATATATCCTGATGATGAAAGGTATCCTCACTTCTCTCAATACAATCTCAAATTAGACGAAAATTACAATTTTATCAAATATAAAAATGAAGCTAATATGGAGTGGATACTAAATAAATTATTACTGTGGTACACTATGTACGACCATCAGTAATTCCTACAGACTTGGTCTATAATCTAGCATCACCAGTCTCTTGGAATTGCTGATGATTGTACATAATGTATCAAAATGCATTGAAATTATTTAAATAATTTTCATACAATTATTGTGTTTTTCTAAAATTATTTAATCCATACTATAATTCTGTTTTACACGTTTGTAATATCGGTAATTCTAAAATTATAAATGAAATGAGCAGACGAGTGGCAAACTGCTATCAGAGGCTTTCACTGAACTTCAACTCCCAATGAGTTAACTATGCTATAACCTATCTCTGGACAAGTTCTATGAGGAACACAATGTCAAGCTCGTCTGGCTGCCAGGCCAGTAGACTAAATTGTTGGTAATGAAATGACTGACAAAACATGAAACCCAACTAAATGGTACCTAAATACTTGTAATCATAAAAACTACATCTAACACAAACTAACAAATCAAAATCCTGTTTAATGTCTTAAACAGCGTATATAAATAGAGTTCGGACCATCACTGGGTACAATATAATGGATTGAAATGAGAGGATGGAAACTAGCTTGAAAATGTAAATGTTTGGCGATATACAAGTTCACGTGAACTTAGAGTGGCCAATATTCTGAGGTTACTGACTAGGATTGACACTAACTATAGAGCAACCTTATAAATTCAGGAATTATGAATGGGGTTGACAATCTAACCATTAGTCTACCTAATAATGCACTGTATTTATATAGTTTTGTATAAATACAACTGCACCTCAACTGGCGGACTGGACCGGCGGGACACAGGTACATTTCCTGGTGAGCCAGTCACATTATGGGGACGGTCACATTATTATTTTTTTTGAAGAATCCTTCGATATCAAATTAAATAACAGATGCTAACAATAAATGCATACTGTTCTTGAAGGTATATCGCTGATTGAATTAATGAATGGATGTGCCATATTTAGTAGAGAGTCATACCAAAGAATATACGTTTGGAAATCTATAAGCCAAAAAAATGAAAATACCCCGTCTTAATGGCATAGGAGAAACTAGGTAGGTCGCTATAGAAACTGTACTTCGGAAAATATTCGGAAGTTTCAGCGAAATAGATGATTCGTATATGTACATTTATGGCGTACATTAGACCTCATGAAAACTGATACGAAATTTAATACACAGGGTCGGCAAAGTGCTTCAAGCCTAACAGAATCATCATTGAAATTTAAAACAATACTAACTGTTTTAGTTTATTTACAGATTTTTAAACAAATTGGATCACTATGTAAGTATTTGCAAACATCTAATTTGAATTTTATAACGGCGTACAAAATGGTGATGGCTTCGTTAAAAAGTTTAAGAAATGTATCCCGAGGTTTTAATAATAATATTATATTTTCGAGACATCTCAAATATTTGCTAAAAATGCCAATAAGTGACTCGAAGAAGCTGCCAGTTAATAGTGGAGGAAAATTTTCCGGAATGATGTACATGTACAACACGTAGGTACATTTTATTGCAAAATACAGCATGGATGTATTTAATAGAATTATGGATATAACTGTTAATCATTTAGAACGTCGTTTTTCGACCTACCAAAAACTGTTTAAAGATATTTCGCTTCTGGACACCCAAAATCTTTTTAAAAAAATCCTGTGACGGAAAACGCAATGAAAAGCCTAAGTGAAATGATAATAGTTACCCCATTTGAAAACTGTTACAGCTTCTAATTTAAAGGAAGAATTTAAAGATTTTATTCCGAAATGGGAGCAAAGCAAAGTGAGGATGAAGAATCTGGCATCGAACTGGAAGTTAAATGGGGATATGAATCCAACAAAAAGAGTGAAGAAAACTGCAAGAATTGTATTTATTGCTGTCATAATTTACTCGGAAAATACTATTTGTATATTAATGCATACAGGAACCTTTATATGGCATACAAATTTATTTTTACATTTTCATGTACAGGTTGCATGTGAACGAAGCTAACTTCACTTAACTAAAAATGGGGCCGAGCCTCACCAATTTCCCGGGCCGGTAAAATTTGCAAGTTCGTCACTGAACTGCACTGATCTGAAAGTTTGTTCAATACTTCTTAGAAAAAAATCGTAATTGTCATGGGAGTGAAATTTTATTATACAATACCATCGTAAAACCAGTTCCTCCACATGGTTTAGACATTAGTAAGTTATTCTAGTAGATAGAAAAAGATCATGTAAAATGCTCCATACCATACTCCATAATTTCTCATCTATAAAGTCTTCAAAAATTAAATTAGAGACCAGACTGAATAAGACTACATACACATCTCATTACTCTTATGGTTAAGTTACCACCGACATATAACAGACTGAAAAACTTTGATTCGATCGAATAATATACTATATTTATATAAAATGGGAAGTAGTAAATTAAATTACTTATAATTATGTAAACAAGAGGCATAGAACGTTATGCAAAAAGGATAGTACCCATTTAATATATAAATTCAATTAAAAGGGATGAAAGAATTTGTAAATGAAATGTTTTATAATTTATCTAAATAATTAATTCAACTATATATTTTAAATAACAATTAGTACAAATCTGCTCAGAATAACTGGGAAATGAATAAGTTTTGGAAAAATGTCTCAAACTCGGATCGTAAAAATATTTTATGTAACGATTTTTAACAGACACTTACTATTTCTCCATTAATAAAATAGTTGCCTCTTAAATATTTAATTGTAATGTTTATAGCGATGTCACTTGAATAATCTTATAAAATACCAAAACCGATTCTTAAATCAATTTTAAATAAACAATATTCTTTTCTGACTTAATATTCTATTTATATCTCATTGTCTCAATCCATAATTATATTTTGTCGATAATCATATAATTAAATGTGGTCATGGTCAACGCTCCTTTTTACTTTACAATAGACAAATTATTGGTAATTCTGCGGCAGCCATATACAAATATACTGAAAAAGTTGACTGAACCTAGGTATTCCCTATTTTATTGTTTATTGCTAATTCTTATAACATGAAACCAAAAAAAAAAAATTATTATCACACAACCTAAATACCATCATACTTATGCTTTATTATCATCTCATTCATACCATAAAGATAATAGAACTAATACCAAACTATAAACAAAAATAATAATAAACCATACAATGTCTTTCAATTTCATTTTAAATAAATAAAGAGTTGTTAGGTGTACGGTTTAAGATAAACTTTAAGACAGTTGAAATAAAAGAAAAAGAAATTAAAAGAAAAAGGTGAATTGGGTATTTCATTTTAAATTTATCATTTAAAAAGAACTATATCCAAGTACTTACATCTAATGGTTTCTTCAAGACAATCCATCCACTTTCCGGTTGTATTTCAAAATATTCCAAATCTTGTGAATTGTATGGGGCACTTAAACTGTATATAATAGCACCATTATTATCAGCATCCTCATCAGATGCGGATACTCGCAATATATTCGTTCCGATGCTTGCATCTTGCTTTACATTTTCAACGTATTTCTAAAAATTGTTTACAAGAAAAATAATTATTATTATTTGATTAAAAATCTATAATAAAAAAGAATTTGTTATGAGTAAACCTGTCGATCAAATAGTGGCGGATTATCATTGACATCGGTTATTTCAACGGTAAATGAACAAACACCTTCCAAACTTGGTTCACCTTGATCGGTCGCTTTAACGGTTACCGATACAAATTTTCCGTCATCTCCTTCACGATCGAACACTTTATTGGTTGATACTTCACCAGTTTCCTCATCCACCGTAAATTTCGTTCCTTTTTGATTCGGTTGTTGAACAATTGAATATTTTACCTAATCAATAAATAACCATATTTTTAACCAAATTTTCAAATGTTGGAGATTCTTTAATTACGAATTTTTAAGATTAAAAATCCAGTTAGAGATTTAGAAGGTGAATTTGGCTTTATACATATTTAAATTAAAGAAATTGAGATAATTGATAACAAAGAACGGAATTAAGATATATTAAAACTTATTAAGAAAAAATGATCAACGATAAATTTATCTCAAATGCCATTTTAGAATTTAACACTTAATTCCGAAAATTTATTTTATTTTTTTTAAATCGGTATGTAGTAAAAAAGATTTGATTCAATTATACCGATTCTTTATAATGGAAATCATTATCAATTTTAATTCTAATGATAATCAATTAATTTTATTTTTAATTTTTAGAGGAGCGAAAAAAAATTATGAAACATTATCTTCGGATTTGTCTATTATTTATTAATTTATTCCAAAAAGAAACAAAATGCAGACAGAATTCATGCTGAGTGTCCCATCTCCATATATCGTTGGATGAATCAAATATAAATTGAATTAAGTAAAATAAATTAACAATATGAATTTATACTTCTGTTAGTTGTATACGTGGTGTAGCTTCTGCATTAAGTGTAAAATTTAACTTTATGTGAAACATTTCTATTTTAGTATAATTAATCATATTCATAGTTTAATTTATAATATTAATTTCTTTAAATACCGAATTTATCGTTCTCATATATCTCGATCTAGTATATTTGCATATACCACATAAATATACATACAATTTCAATATTTATTATATTTGTATAATTTTCATAATCAAATATATGTATAACGGAAATGGGTTAATAAATTACCATAGTTGACTCTTAGAATTTATTGTTCTTCTTTTCTGAGCTATGTCGCAGTTTGAGTGGAATTAGCTATATTAAGATTAAGGCCACTATAGGTATATACTTATTAAGGTATATTCAAGGAATAGCTGACTATTTGTTATTTAATACACTTCGTATAATTATCGATTACTACAACTTTGAAGGCGTTCCTCACAAAACTAAGTTTTTCAACTTGGGCTGGGAGTATGATCGAGTCGTGTTGAGTTTTCTAGACTTTTTACGGATTTTTTCGACTTTCCCGCATTTTATATCGATAGGCAATTGATCGATAACCGTCTTATCGATAACCTTATAACAGATGAGCCTAGGTATATCTAATAAATGAGTTATTCAGCTGTGTAGAATTTTACCACTAATATCTAGCTGTGGATTGGAGATTTATCCTCACAGTTTATGTCTTTTGTTAAAAGAGCCACAAGCAATAAAAAATCTGTAAAAATGATAGGAATTTAGAGGTATTACTACTCTCTACTTCTCTACTTTTCCCGATTTTCTCTGATTTATCCCGTATTATTCTAGAAATTGCCTTTCCCACAATTTCAGCAATTTATTTGATTTTTCCTGAATATTTCCCGCATTTAATTGAATTCTCTGAATATCGTCCGATTAATTCCTACTATCAAAACATATTCTTGGCCTGTGTCCCAATATTGGTGGATTTGTCTAAATATTCCTAAGATTTTGTATATTTTATCTTTTACCTTATCCCGATTTGTTTCGACTTTCAAGGACTTTCAAAAAAATTACACGTATGATTCCTAAAATCTGGCCTTTAAAACTTTAAGAACTTATTAAATCGTATATTATTATTATTAAATTCATTTGACTGAAGACTAAAGACGCACAAAATCCATTTTAGTTTGGCCAGGTTTTACAAAGGCATTGATAGAGTTGCCTGAGCGTAGAGTTACACCTGCATAGGTGATCGTAATTAAAATTTCAATATGTATGTTAAAATATAAAGAAATTCCCTGAATGCGGTATTCTACTCCTTCACCCGATATCAATTTGATTTTTGGGAATGAATTTGGTAGTAACGGTTAAATACATAATATGGGGGGAGGGGGGGGGGGGGGCGGGGGGGGGGAGGTAGAAGTCTTGAAAGATCAATCTGATTATCCTCTATTGGGATACGTTTTAAAATTTCGAAATTTTAAATTTCCCGGGTAATAATGACCATTCTTTAAAAGTGTGTCAACTTTCATGGGACACCTTCGACCCCCTAAAATCGGGGAATGAGTTTTATGGAAAAGTTTGTTCCACAATTTCTTCAATTGACTCTTGGATTTATTTTCATATAACCAGATTTTCCGGTTTCCAGAGAAAATTTCCCGAGAAATAGTCAGAAAAATTAGTTTAAAATCGAAGAAGATTTTTTGAAAAGAAAACCGAAAACATTCAAAACGGTTCATTTTTTGAAAAAATTTTCTTAATAAAAATTCGTCGTAAATAACTTAAAAATATTTTTTCATCGTTAGATTAGAAAATTAAAAGAAAAAAAATTGTCCTTAGAAATTCTAAAGAAAATTTCAAATAAAAAATTGATGAATTTGATTGAATTTTGTACCAGTCGAATTCTTATGAGATTATAAACATATAACTTGGTAGGTGACCCCCTAATCCTGAAGTATTGACAATCACGTAAGTAATCCCCTATTTGAATTCATATCGAAAATTCGTAACACTCAATTTTCCGGAAAATTTTAAGAATTTCCCTGAAAACAACCGATTTTGATGATATTTAAATTTACTAGTTGATGATGTTTCGTTTTTATATCAACCCCCCTAAAATCAGTGGTTGGTTTTTTAAAAATGGTTTGTTCTACAATTTCCTCACTGATTCCATAAATTTAATTTCCGATAATCACATTTTCCGATCCCTCAATAAAATTTTGTGAAATTTACAAGCGACCAACCAAATCTCAGATAGCAACAAAGCAGAGGTGCCAAAATTTAATAAAACTAATAAAGTTGCTAATATTTTGTTAAGGTTATAAAATTCTGCGCATCTCATGAAGATATTGACTTGACAAATGTAATCAAATTCCCATAATATTAAAATAATTTACGTGAATGGATGGATAAAGTATTATAATAATGATATTCTTATAATTGTCTATAATATTTTTCAATTTTTATAAAATAAGATTGAGTACCTACCTATTTAAAATTTATATTAATTACTTAATTAGGGAAATTATATATTATCGGTACAAATATTTCCTGTTCATTTATAATTATGAAAATTGGTACACATGAGCCGCCAATTTGCGTGATTAGAGAAATTTGATGTGACTGTAAAAACTACCAAAGAGATAATCATTAAACTTTGTCGGAAAATTCCTCTTATATATGAACAGGCAATACCAAATTGTTTATTTTGATTTTTGGAAAATGATAAACAAATGAATGGCAATTTACAACGTATTTTCTTTTAAAGAAAAAACAATGTTTGTATAATCTAGAATAGTTTATTTGACACGAAAATAGATTTTTGTTGATATTTGTGTAAAATAATGTACAATGATCGAAACGGATCATTGAACTTGAACAAATTTATTTTATTACATGTAATTTATAGGTCAATATGTACATTTTAGTAACGAGGGCTTTTAATGTACACAATTTTGAATGAAAATATTTTATTTGGAATATTATTCACTGTTAACTGTCATAAACAGGGATTCGATTTAATTTCTAAATTGAATACTCAAGGAAGGATTCAATCATGATTTTTTAATGGTTTGGTACTCTTAACTTTATTTTACTATTTAATTCTGTATTTATATTTCTCAAAAACAGAATTAAAATTCAAGAACAGAAAAGTATTTTAAAATGAAACAAGTAAATATATAAATTTCCTACCTTCGCCTATACCATTCCAAGTTTATCATATTTCGGACTTTTCCCTACAGTTCTCAAACTTTTTCCTATATCCAGATTTGGCTCGAATGTTGCTAAATATTATACCATTCCCGAATTTTTTCCGTTAATTTTTGATTTTTTTTAAACATTTCTGATTATTTGCAGACTATTCATCGAGGTCCATCCGTGTCCAAACACCTACCAAATATAGGTAGATTATAATGTTTGGCGATTCCCCAGGAATGTACCCAAATTCAATTATCAATAAATGAATTGGTTATCTGCTCGGAACGATTGAACCATAGATGGTTTCATTTGTCATGACGTAGTCTAAAATATTTTCAAGGGAGGGGTTAAATTTCAATTCAGTTTCAATTGTTTCAATTAACGCTTTTTTTTCCAAAATTAAATAAATGTATGAAGTGTTTGTGTCTAGTATTCGGTCGCCCCCTCCCCCACCCCACATTCATTTCTTGAATTGGCGCCACTGAAGTCGATGGAGATTAATCAGTCGTTTATTAATAGATAAGTTCCAAAAAAGTCGGGAGAAGGCAGAAAAATATAGGTAAAAGTTAACGTAAATCTGAAAAAAATTACTAAAATGGTGGTAGAATTCGTAAAAAAGTGTGGCAAATTAGACAAAATTCACCGAATTCTTATCAATGTAGCGATTAATATGTAAAAGCTGTGAACAACCGATGAAATTGGACAAAAAGTTGAAAAAAATCAGGAAAAGGTAGTAAAAAATCTGAAAAGCTAGCAAATGGTTTGAAAAGTCAAGAAAAAGTCTGAAAAATCACGTTTGTATCCCGAATGTATAATATCCCAGAAAATGTCGAGAAAAGCAGAGGGTAATTGGAAAAATTTGGAAAATTAGAAGTGGCGGAAAATATTTTTTAAAAATCTGGGTAACCCGGAATCAGTGAGCCGGAAAGTCTATAAAGTCGAGAAAAGTAATGAATATTTTAGGTAAGTTAAAAAGAAAATTTGGTAAAAAATGGAAAGTAGTCGGGAAAATCAGAACAATTCAGACATCCTCCAAACATTCATATGAATGAAAAAAGCTATAATAGAAATAAATTGATAAAAAATGAGATCGGCGAAAGTCCTTAAATACCAGGAAAATTGCGGGATGAAGACGGGAAAATTTGTATACAGCGAGAAAATCAGAAACTTGGAAACATAAAGCGAAATCTAGGAAAATCAGGTCAGATAAGTTCAGAAATGGACAGTAAAAATTAATAAAAATATTATGAGAAAATCGGAAATAACTAAAAGGAAAACTCTGGAAGCAAATTTCTTTACCATTTTATCAAATTTAGCAGATTTCGACTTTCTTCTAATTTTTTCTGATTTTTTTGTAGATACATAACTACATCCCATTTTGAAACTTGTCCGACATCAAATTTCACGACAATCCGCGGATTTGTCCCAACTGGTCTGGATGTTTCCTTTAAAATATTTCCCACTTAAATACACATACGTATTAATTTCCCAAATACACGTACTTTCCCTCGAGTTTTCGCGATCATTTTTAACCTCTACCAACAATTTTAAAATTGTTTCCTACCATTCCCGAACTTTTCTCAACCAATTACGACATTCTTGTACGGAACTATATAATTTTTCCCGATCTGACCCGAATTTATCCTAAAATTTCCGACATTTTTCCTCCCACACAACACATCAATATGGTGTGCAGAATTTTATATTTTCCTGTGCCGCAAAAAATGTACAAATGCAGATAGTTGCTTAAACAGTTAGGTGAAAATACAAAAATTAAATATTTCGGAAAAATTGAAATTTATATAAGAAATATCAGAAATTCGTACGAAATTCGTGCGAGGCTCGCACCAAGAAATTTGAATATCAGACATCTCGACATTTATCTGGATTTCCCGGTTATTTTCTTCGGATCCAAAAAAATCTAATGACGCAGGAAACTTGTAAATCAATTGAAAAAAAATACAAAAATATCAAAATTAAACTGTTCGTTCAAAAACTGAAAAGCTCCCAAAAAGTTCTATTTTCCGAACCTTACTTTTAACTTTTTAAAATCTATTTTCTATACAGCTAACGGTCCTAAAACCAAATTTCAACTTTTCCGAAAAAAAGCTCAAGAAATCTCGAATGCTCATTGAAAGCTTAAAATTAAAATGTATTTTTTTATAATTTGGAATCGAATTTTTATCCAATTCATTAAATTTAAATGATATATGGAATTTTTACAGAAAGCTTACCCAAACTATTAAAAGCACAACGAAAGCTCAAAAACCATGAACTTTATTCTTTACATTTAAAAAACTATTTTCTATCCAGATAACTATCGTTTAATCAAATTTCCACAGTTTCGAAATGTTTTAAAAATCTTGAAAGCTCAATGAAAGCTTAAAATTAAAAAGTAATTTTATATAATTTGGAATCGAAATTTTTTCCCATTCATTAAATTAAAATTAAATATGGAATTTTCCATAGTTAATCCAAACTATTAAAAGCTTAAAGAAAACTTTAAGTTTCGAAGCTAATTTTCTACGTTTAAAATCTACTTTCTATACAGATAACTATCCTTTCACAAAATTTAAAATTTTCCCAAAAAAGCTCAAAAAATTTCGAAAGCTCACTGAAAGCATAAAATTAAAATATCAATTTATATAATTTAGAATCTAACTATTATTTGATTCATTAAATTTAGATAAAATATGAAATTTTCGTTAAAAACTTTATTAACCCACTGTAAGCTTAAAGAAAGTTTCTTTAAGTTAACTTAATTCTTTAACTGACAACATTAATCTGCTATAGCTTAATTTCAGAAATTATACGGCAGGTAAATTATAAATGTGGCAGGTTTCTGACGATGGTTAAACTCTCAACATTCAATTCACAATTGAATCAAATTCGCGATAATGAAAATTTTTCTCTATAGTTTATTCACAAGAATAATACAGAAAAATTCTAGCACCTCTACCCAAACTACCCAAGCTATTTGTTCGGTTATGGAAGAACTTATTATACCAATTAATTGAATACCAAAACTATTTTAAATTAATAATTCAATATGAATGGAATTAAAGATAGGACACCGACAATGGGATACCGAAAACACCGACAGCAGAACCGCTTATCATCATACATTTCCCGGAACAATAGAAGAGAAAGTTATAAAATATAATTTAAATAATTGAATAGAAGAATAAATTTTACAGGAATATGGGATGATGAAACAATAAAAAAAACACTCCTTTCCATATCAAATTTCCTGACGGAATTTAAACCCTTTTCTCTGCTTTTTAGAAAGTTTTTCAAGCAAGAAACAAATTTTAAAGTGAGATAATAATTGTGAATGGCCACTGAAGCATTTGTTGTACCAGACCTCTTGAAAAATATAATTTAAATCATATACGAAATAGGATAAATATTTCCCATTTCAAACTTGTTGAAATATTTTAGAAAATAAATGAAATATTACCTGTCCATTTACACCCTTATCTTCATCTGTTGCTTGAACTTTTATAACTGGACTACCGTTTGGTGCACCCTCTTCAACTTTTGGGTAATAAGAACTACAATCCTTGAACATCGGCTTATTATCATTGACATCTGTGATAAATACAACGACAACTGCAGTTGATGTATGCATAGTTTTTTCACCATTCACACAACACGTTCCATCATCCATGGCCGTAACATTTAACTCATACTTATCCCGATCCAATGAAATCGGCTTATTATGCAATCGTATTACACCGGTTATCTCCTCAATAACAAATTGTCCACTATTACTACCACCACCCACAAAACCGAATCGAACATTATCACCATCCTTATCGGATGCTACAACGGTGGTTACCAATGTATTTGGTCCAGCATTTTCATCCACGTTCGGTGTGTATACTTGTTGTGAAAATTTCGGTTCTTCATCATTTTTATTTTTCGTATAAACTCGCACAGTTGCCGTACCCGTTTTCGATGGTTCACCCTTATCTTTAGCAGTTACAATAAATTCATAGTATGCGTTATTGTTATCAGCATCCAATTGTTTGTTGTTGACAATGATTCCGCTAGAATCGACGGCAAAATGATCGTCCGACACAAGATATTCTATTTCAGCATTAGCACCAGAATCTGAGTCCATTGCCTTCACTTTTAATATACTCGTTCCAAGTGGTATATCCTCATCTACATTGTGTGCTTGGTAATCGGGTAGCTCAAATTTCGGAGCGTTATCATTCACATCAGTTACACGTATAGTTAGCTATACATAAAAATGAAATTCATACGATATGACGTTAACAAAACAGACAAAATAATGGGGATAAATCAAGGTATTTTAGATGTCCCCAAAAAATTATAATACAATTTTTTTTATTCATTTATTCATCTAATCTTTTTAAACATTCTCTACCGTAATAATTTAAAAAAAAGAAAATCACATTTTACCTCCACAGATGTTGAAAATCCTCCTGAATCCTCAGTGGCCGTAACCACTAATGAATAAACATGCGGCTGTCTTAAATCCTCAAAATCCAATTCTTTGGCCAATTTAACGATACCAGACGTGGGACCAATGTTAAATGTACCGGCACCCTGTCCCTGTGCCTTTAAGGTATAGCGAATTTCACGGTCAGCAAATGATTTTGCCTTTACCGATATAATGCTGATGTAAAATGGGATGAACAAAAAAAGAAAATTATATTCGATACATTATATTATAGAGAAGTTTTTTTCTTGGGCAGCATATTTTTGTGTTGATTTTCGGAGTCAAGCAAACAAAAATCTCTGGTTAATAAAAGGAAAAATATCATCTTTTCTTTCATATTTTTTTTCTCATATAAAGATTTTTTCTTTTCAGATTTTCCACTTTCCCATTTTACTATATATATCTTTCAAATTATTATTTTCTTTCCTTGAACCTTGAAGATTATTATTTTAGTATTTATTTGAAAGATTTTCTTCTTGTACCACAGTGTTTATGCGTAGGTGGGGTGTGGTTGGAGCGTTGAATAGAATATTAAGTAGGAAAAATAAGCGGAAAATATTAATATATGATTTGAAAAAAGAAAATGTTAATATAATTTGAAAATGCGTGAGTATCTGAGTATGTTCTGTATT
The DNA here is from genome assembly GCA_027564815.1 of Symmerus nobilis. NCBI lineage: Eukaryota > Metazoa > Arthropoda > Insecta > Diptera > Mycetophilidae > Symmerus > Symmerus nobilis. Next base: position 17,302 of record JANTOP010087928.1, read on the forward strand.
GGTTCATCGAGTGTAATAAATCCTAAAGATCTTTGACTTGGTATTATCATGTTATGACAATTTTTTTAAGTAAAACATCTGTAAGGATAATATTATTTTTATTGCTATAAAATGGATTTTCCGTTGGGGAAAATTACAAATTTATCATATTTTTTCGTTCACATAATGACAGAATAACATTTTCTCCAAATTCCCAATTTGACAAAGATCAGAATACAGATTGTCTATTAAGTGGAGATATCAATAATAATTATAACCATATTCCTTTTCCATCAGGATATATTTTCTTTGACTAGAAAATGTATTTGATGGGTTATGAGAAACATAAATTAGATTGGGATACGAAAATATCGTCAATAATTTCAGGAACGAATCATATGTGTCAAGTAATACAATTAATAAACTATAGATGATAAGATCTGAAAATCATCTATGCAATATCAATTTTCTAAATAAGCAGAAATACAGAACAATTCCTTAAAGTCCTTTAGTTTAACTTTAGTATAACCATAGATAAATGTAGTTACTGGTAGATGACCAATCTCATATAAGGAAAATGAAGCCAAAAAAATGTGTATAACAATGGAAATGGATCCAAATCGCTTATAAAATTATGGATCCGAATTATTTTACTCATAAATAAAAATACACTACGTTTGGTTCTCTTCTTTTTGTTTCTATTCTCATTGGTATAACTTTATCCATTAGAAATAAAAAATTTAATGTTGGGGAATTACGGTAATAATTGTATGGTTTTGATGATAAAATCTTTAGATTTAATACTAAAAAATGGTTAATAAAGAATATTGTAGTAATTCTACCTACAACAATTTTCTATGTGTCCTAAATCTAATTAGCTTTTGAATATTAGTTTTCATCACGTGAATGATAATAAAATAAAATGATGTGTAAAAAACACCTAGAATGTAGTAAATCAAAATATATGTCACATTTGATTAGCTCAACAATTAAGAATGGCAATTATGTAATATTTTATTCGGGGAAATAAAGAAATGTAGGGGAAGGTGAGGCAATACGGGGTACCTAAGGTTGTATTACAAATGAAACTGCGTGTTTTTAATATTTCAAATTAATTGTTTTAATTAACTCGATGGCTACCAGCCGTCACATATGTGTGACACACCGTTTTGTTATCAGAGACCATCGTCACATCTCACATATACCTATGTGACAGACATTTTTGGTCAATTTATGAAGACCTGTTGAAACGCGTTGTAATTTGAAAAGAATTTTTAAGTTTTTATCTATAGCCCAGCGTCACATATGTGTGCCAATTTAAAAACAGAGGCGCCAATTGAGGGGGGCTGTGCCCCCCCCCCCCTAATACTTTGAATATATGTATTAAAAATAAAGCATTTTTTTACCAAAATTAAATAAATATATGAAATGTTTGTGTCTATTATTCGTACGCCCCCCTCCCCCCCCCCCCAAAGAATTTCTTGAATTGCTGTCACTGTTTAAAAAGAATATTTACTTCACTTTTCTAGAATGGTCTAAATATAAAAACGTAGTCTATTGCAATTGGAGTCAATAATTACGAAAAAAAATCCTGGTCTGTGGTGGATGTTTTTCCAGGAAACCCTGGTAACGAACGAGTTAATAATAAACATAAATCTTGAAAATGGTTTTTCTGCCGTCTACGGAGCAAGACGGGGTTTAGAATTTGAAACAATACTTTTTAAAATGAATATAATGGACACGTTTATAATGAAATTTCGGTTATAAGAGACATTTGTAAGTTAGTCCATTCTACAATAAGTTTGTCCACTAGAAGCAATAATTACATCGAAATTTGTCAAAACAGGTTTTTTGTGCTTAGGCAGCGACGCGACCTCTCACATCGAAGTAATTCACAGGACTGAATGGTAGCAGGATGTCACTTTAAAGAAAATAACTGCCGATCGTGTTATGCTTTTCTTTTAGGAATTAGTAGAGGTACCCCGTCTTGCCCCATTTTCCCCTATATATTAATTTTAATGAAATTTTCAGTAAAGATATTTTCTTGGTATATGCCGGTATTATTTCTAACTTTTAATATTGTTTTACTACAAAATATTTCTAATATGTAGAATTAGATTAATACTAAATAATTTACGTAATTAAGAACAAAGCAAGTCATACTAACGAAAATAATCCGAAATGTAAATGGACTAATGACCCTTTTAATGCATAATTATTTTGATTTAAGCCTTAGTATACGTACCTATAATTTGAGACAGGTGAGAATGTAGTATAGGTACCTACTCCTGGCAAATAAATTCATACAAAAGCTATCCTTAGTTCAGTTTCCTAGAAAAAGACCCAGACTATTAAAGCTATTACTTAAAAATTCTCCTACATCCTTTACAAACCAAGCTGTTTGCATTTTTGAAGGATATGCTAGTGAAATCTGTACTCCATCAAATTCTCCACCAAATAGAAAAACTAGAAAAATATTATATGAACGTTTACGAGCGCGATAAGAACTCAAGAATCCAGTATTTTAAAGAATTTTTAACTAATTGGATTTTTAACTTAAATAGATACAGATTTTTAGAAAAGAATGTTACTAGAAGCTAGTTTATTGAGGTATTTTTGTGGATATACATTTTTTTATTGTTCAATATAATCCTTATACATAACGTAATGTTTGCCAATCCTGTAAGATGTTTTATAACTTAAACCATTCTGTCAGGCATCGAATTTGTCAAATTTTGATATTCGTATACCGTCAAACTTGACCATTCTCGACCAATTGCTTCTGTTAATTACTTCTGTCAATTATGTTAAATTGTTTTCCATTCCGAAAAACACGTTCCACCCACAAAAATCCACAAATTTTCTATACGGTCTAGCAGTGGGCTAAAAGCGGGCCATTCCAAAATTTGTATTTTATTTTGCAGCCAAGTACTCGCTACCTTTAACGTGTGAATGCGGGATTGTTTTGTTGGAAAAATGAACCCCGCATGGAAAAATTTATATGTCGAAAATATATGTGAAATATATGTGACGTATTTAAAATATATGTGCGCAAAAAA